>LPNX011000008.1:488527-577890 GCA_001517045.1 Pseudotsuga menziesii
AGCTTTGCTGCGAAAACCTTCCGTAAAATTTATGGAAACTCTACTTCTTCGGCTAGGGCATCTTCATTTGGGGGCTCTAAATTAGGTGCATAAGTTCCTCTCCTCTCAAAATTTTTATATTTTATATAGTTCTTTAGTTTTAGTTTTTGAGCCTTCCTTAAAATTTATGGGCATTATACAATGAAACCTTTAGTAAAATTTTGGACATTATGAGGTAAACCTTTGATGAAAGAACCCTCGGTAAAAGGTGAAGCTCTGAGATGAAAACCCTCGGTGAAGCTCTCTCGGTGCATACTTTCCTTCCCTCTTTTAGTTCTTTCTTTTTATTTTATTTTTTAGTTTGTTTTCTATTTTTAGTTTTTAGTTTTTCTATATACACTTTTACACCTTTACATAAATATGAGTAATTCACCTCGATTTCCAAAAATGGTCAAAGGAAGACTTAACACATTTACCCTATAGAACCTTTATGATTTTGTGGAGTTAGTGTAGAAACATAGGGAAGAAGGAGAGGCTAAAATTTATGAATATATAGAATCCTTAGAGAAATGTAGAGATCCAAAAACAATTAGACGATAACAAAAATATGTAAAACAAGGTAGAGATAATGGAGACTAGACTACATGCAATGGAAATTCAAAAAACACCCGAACAAGGAGAGACGAATACAGTAGAACATATTAAGTTAAAGGATAGGATTAAAGAGTTAGAGGGAAAAGTTAATCACAACCTAACCCTAAATAATATAGAATGTAAAATAGATATCAAACCCATTAAAGAGGAAATGAATAAGCTCATAGCCTTAGACCAAGAGCATAACACAACATATTTAAACCTCATTATTTTTATTTCAAAAGAGGAGGAAGAATAGGATATGTTAGCCATTGTCAAGACAGAACTTCACAATAGGTTACAAACTGAAATTAACGGTCTCATAGAAGCAAACATGTTGGGGAAATTAATTGAGAATAAAGAAAGGCTAATACGAGTTAAGGTTAGCTTTACCGAACAAAAAAAAACATACTCAATAAGACATCAAGTTTAAAAGGCTCGAGGATATTTGTAAATGAAGACTTCATTCCAAAGGATAAGGTTGAATTAAGAAAGGAGGTACAAAAGGTAAAAGAAACTAGGAAGGAGGGAAAATGGGCATTAATCAGAAACAAGAAAGTTGTTATTAAAGATAGAAACCAAAATGATAGTAACAAATAGCAATTTGACACACTCTGGATCTTCTCCTGGAACTATCAAGGACTTCCATGGAGCAAATGCCCTGAGTTAAGTTGGATCCCATGTGAAATTGATATTATATTATTGGTTGAAACTTGGGAACACGAGGAGTCCAAGGTCCCTGATATAGACGAATATCTCCTATGGTCAATATGGAATAAATGTTGATGTCATAGAGGCTTTGCGGGTATAGCCTGTTACATTAGGAAGAACATATCCCCACATGTTAGGATTTATAATAAAAACCCTTACAACCAATTTATTTAGATAGAGATCGCATACATTAATTATGAAAAAACATACATAGCCATTTGTTATTTTGCCCCTATTAATTCCAACTTCTATAAAAAAACCAATTTAGATAAAAATTGTCCTTATGATCGCTTAGAACATGATATTTATAGTTTAAGGAAGGTAGGAAATATCATTTTGATGGGTGACTTCAATGCTTGAACTTCTAGTAACCAAGCTATTCTTTTAACAACTATTCCAACCCTAATCCTCTTTGGTTAGACGAAGACCTTGAGCTAGCTAACATGTACAAAATAAGTTTGGAAGATCTAGGTGAAAATTTATTCGGGTCTGAGATGGTCAAATTTTGTAGAGCTCAAGATTGTATCATTTGCAACAGTCTCACAAAATGGACAAACTATATCCAGATGACTTGTATCCATGGGATTGGAAGTAGTGTGGTAGATTATGTTATATATGATATCCCTATATACAACAAATTAATAGATTCAACATCTTCAATGACCATGATCCCAACTCGGATCATAGACCTTTAATTATAAATCTCAATATTTCCATGCATAACGATCCCAAGGAGGAAAACTATTATTGCCAAAAGCACCTCATCTTTGATAAAAATAAAGCTGACATTTTTCTCTATGATCTAAAAAATGATCTGATTCCTTTATCTAGCATGAAGAATATGGAAATTATCTACCATAATTTTGCTACAACCCTCTCGTTGTCCATTAACAAGTTCTCTATTGAAGTCTCAACTAAAACGAGCAATAGTAGAGCCAACCCTTGGTAGTATGATCAAGAGTGTAAAGATGCGATAAAAGAAATTAACCAAGCTACTACAGATTCAATAAAAATGGACAAGATAAATCACTACAAAGCCTTAACTAAAAGAAAAAAAGAGGCATTATCTAAGTAAAAGGTAGGAAAATCTCCTGCACCTCTCCAAGGTGGATCCTAAGAAATTCTAGAGGCAAATTCTAATTCGCAAAACAAAAAAATACAATAATATTGCTTTAAAAGATTGGAATTCATATCTTAAAACACTTTATGAATCCTCGGATATCATAAGATAAAATTCAAACCCTTTTTAAAACGAAAGACGTTTTCTCGTTAGAAGACATAGATTTCGGGGTTAAGCGCTTAGAAAATGGAAAAGCCAAAGACATTGAAGGATACCAAGCATAACTCTTAAAAATTGGAGGGCCTGTCCTCATCTTGCACATCCACACACTCTTTAATCTAGCGGTCAAGCAAGGATTTCCCACACCTTGGACTCAAAGCCTCATTATTCCTATTTTCAGAAGTGGTGATAAAAATGACCCCTCTAATTATCGGAATATTATGGTTAGCCATATCTTAGCTAATTTATATGGTATTAGATTAGAAAAGAAGATTAATGAATGGATAGAAATTGAAGGTAAGAGGGCTAAAGGCCAAGCAGGTTTTAGAAGGAATCATTAAACCATGGACCACCTCATTACACTTAGGATCATTGCATAGGCATGCCGTAATAATAAGTCTGACCTATTTTGTTTCTTTATGGATTTTAGAAAATATTTTGATATAATGCATAGAAATAATCGGTGGAATAGGCTAGAGGTGTTAGGATGAATTAATCCTCCCTTGACCAAATATATTCTAATTGATCATCTTGCCTAACTTAGGGAGATATTATTACTGTACTAGAGTGTGGGGAACACATAGAGAGGTTAACTGCCACTTACTGCATGTTCATGCATGAGTTTGTGTGCCTCTGAGACCAATACCTACATTATAGGAGCCTCTCTGAGTGCCACCAAAATCCTCCATCACTTGGTTGTGGTAGGTAGGAAGTTATGCTCAGTCAAACTTCAGTTACATTCAGTTAGATAAATATCAGTTAGTCTAGCTCCATTTTTGCATGGATGCATGGGGAAGTGGCGCCTTTTTCTACCTAACTCATCAATTTATCTAGTTTAAATAGTTTAACTGGTTGTCTGAATGATTTAGACATCATGAGTTAGACTAGTGGCTCCCATGCAATGATTTAGACAATCCTAGTTAGCTAGTCAGTCAGGTTTAGTTGGTAGATTCGAATCTTATCCACATGATTTGAATTCTCCTTATTGTAACATTGTTGTATACTGTTGGAATTAATGAATATTATTGTTGTAATTTACTGATCAATTCTTATCAGTTTTCTTTGAAATTTGTCTTTTTTCAGTGTAAATCATTCTTACTATTACACTGATCAAGTATACCTTTCAATTGCTCTCATTTCCTGTAGATTAATGGTTCAATAATTCAATCATGGTATCAGATCCTTGTTCAGTCTAGTAGAAAGTCTTTCCCGACCTCCATAGTACACCAAAAGCAGCCGAGTTTCCACATAAATCTTGGAATGGTAGCCTTTCTCCCTCTGAATTTTGTTCAGAGAAGTCTATCTAGGTGCGACGGACTCTAAGAAAGTGTACATGTCGAGGTGGAAAGGATTGAAACTAACATGATTGTGAATTGATTTTGGTTTTGTAGTGATATTTGCAGGTACCTACGTAGCTACTTAAAGAGTTGACTATTTCCACATACAGATAAATGGATTCCTCATCTCTCGTACCCCGTATCCTTATACCTTTCATCTATTTAGATTGGAGGAAAGATATGCAGGTAACCTTGTGCAATATTGGCTTGTATAGGATGACTATGGGTAGAGAAACTAAGCCCCAACAATGTATATTAAAAAGAATAAGTTTTTGAATCGGCTTGATGAGGATTTTTGCTTCATGTGTACTCATATCTCTTGAGATATTCTGTTCCATATTGAGGGACTTAGGACTTTGAAAGGAGCTTGGGAAAAGCTTGAATTCTTGTTTAGAAAGAAAGATGAGATTTGAGGGCACATATAGGAGAATGAGCTCATATCCCTACAACCTAGAAGTTTCGAATCCATTTAACATTTCTTCACAAAGTATAAGTCTCTAGTACTGCAATACAAACAATGTGGATTGGAGAGGGAAGGTGAGCATCTTATGCTGTCTATGCTTACCAAACATGGTTCTAAGTATTCTGTCTTTGTCTCTACTTTCCATTCCGGAAGAGCTTCCATCCCCAATTGGAAGATGCCTTCTCTATATTCTTTTTCTAAGTCCTTAATATAAGAATAGGATAAACTGGTTCAAATGGGAGTGATTCAATCCTCCAAGAATCAAGCTATCTTGATGTCAAAGTCAAACAATGTGCAAGCTAGAGGGAAGCACAAGGGGAAGTATCCTAAATTCACTGATTCTAAGCCAAAAGAGAATAAGAGATCTTTTGAAGGAGCCTCGGGCTCCAAGAAAAAGAAGAAATTCAAGAAGACTAGATGTCGATAATGTATGATAGGATTTCATCTAGAGAGCCAATGCATGAAGAAGACCATGGAACAACTGTCGACACTCCTTTAAAAACAAAATATTGCTCTTCCAAAAAGAGTAAATAAGTCTGACGTTGGACAACTGACAGAAGAGCATCAGAGGTGCCATGCCTTGAAGGCTAGCCTCACTTAGTCGAAGGCTTATTTGATATATTATGGAGCATCCAACCACATGGTTTCCTCTAGGGAATCCTTCACCACTCTCAATCTATCAGGAGGACCTAGCATTCATACGGGGGATAATTCACACATCCTAGAAACAGGTAGAGGTTATATTAAAATCCAACATGGAGAGCTCAAGAATGTGCTCTATGTGCCCTCTCTTGCAACAAATTTGTTATCTGTTTATCATGTGACACATATTGTCTCACCAAAGGAAGTTGTATTTGGTCCCGACTCAGTGGAGATCTCAGATATATCAACTGGGAATATTATAGTGAAGGGTGTTTCAAACCATGCATCCAAGGCATACAAATTATCACACTTTCTTCCATACTCACCTCCAACACAATCTCATCAACCATTCGAAAGGGGAGGTATAAACTCTCTTTCATCTCCATTTGCAGATAATGATATGTTGTCTAAAATTTCAGTTTCAGAAGATGAGGAAAAATATCAACATGATCTTGATATTGAGATTGTACCTCAAGATGATCTAGATCCAGATCCTGATCCAACTCCTATTCTGAATTAGAAGCCTAAATGGGCTGAAAATCTCATTGAAGCAGCTAGGAATGATGTTGGGCATCTAGATGATAGAAGAAAAACAAGGTGCTGGTATCAGATTGATTATGTTCCACTCTCTCACACAACTTTGCTACCTATAGAGTGGTGCAACAAAATTATAGGAAGATGCTACGTGATGATAGCGAATGATTCACAATTTGGCCCAATGATTAACAAAATGGATCATTCCATTCCTCCTCCAGAAAGAAGAGACAAAAGAAACATTCAACAGATCAAAAGAAGATGGAAAGGTTCACATGCATAGTCCCAGGATGCTTATGCACAGAAGAACCATGATTCTGCATGGTTGCTCCACATAGCTACAAATTGCAACAAAATTTTACAAGTTTTTTTCCAAAGAGCAGAATTTTCTCTTAAGTATAGCTTATTTTCCTGATTCACTACTTATTTTGAGGTTTTTTTTTCCCATGAGGTTTTCCTCATTTCCCTTAGTTTATTTAGCAACTTTTAATTCTTTTAGATTGTATGGGTGACTTTTGGGCTAGTTGCTAGGGCCCAAGCTGTCCAAGTTAGGATTAGGGGGGGTGTTAGGATTAATTAATCCTCCCTCGACCAAATATAGTCTAATTGATCATCTTTCCTACCTTAGGGAGACATTATTATTGTACTAGAGTGTGGGGAACACATATATAGGTTAACTTCCACTTACTGCATGTTCATGCATGAGTTTATATGCCTTTAAGACCAATCCCTACATTATAGGAGCCAATATGAGTGCCACCAACAGCATCCATCAGTTGGTTATGGTAGGTTGGAAGTTATGCTGAGTCAACCTTTAGTTACATTCTGTTAGATCAATCTAAGTTAATCTAGTGCCAGTTTTGCATGGTTGCATGAGGAAATGACGCCTTTTTCCACCTACCTCATTAGTTTAACTGATTGTCAGACTGATTTAGACATCAAGAGTTAGACTAGTGGCTCCCATGTAATGATTTAGACACTCCTAGTTAGCCAGTTAATCAAGTTTAGTTGGTAGATTCGAATCGTATCCACATGATTCGAATTCTCCTTATTGTAACACTATTGTATATTGTTGGAATTAATGAAGATTAATGTTGTAATTTACTGATCAATTCTTATCAGTTTTCTCTGAAATTTGTCTTGTTCAGTGTACATTGTTCTTACTATTCCACTTCATAATTATACCTTTCAATTTCTCCCATTTCCTATAGATGAATGGTTCAATAATTCGAACAAGAGGATCTTAAGGTTCACTTTGACTTGAGAGCTTTCACGATAAGGTGATATGAAAAGTTCATTTCCAAGTTTAAGAATAATGAGGGGTGGACAACATATATACATTGTAATATTGGAGTTAAACAAGGTTTCCCCCTCTCCCCTACCATTTTTTTCATTTACAATGATAAGCTATAAAAGTGTTTAGAAGAAGTATGTCGCGCTAGTACAATATTAGTTGGGATAGTTATCATCCTCCTACTTATGTTGATGATATTTTTCTTATGGCAAGGTGTCCTTCTGATCTCGATAAGCAATTAAGAATTCTTAAATATTTTTTCTCTAACATGGGTATGACTATTAACATTGACAAGACAAAAATCATGATTATAAAATCTAAGAAATACATCTATGTAAATTTTATTTATGATAATAGAAATCTAGAGGAAGTGTCTTCTTACAAGTATCTCAGAATTGATATTCATCACAAGATCAATTGGAACTATAACACCGAGAAAATGATTAATGGATGGTGGAAAGCTTATTTTTGTATTGAAAATAACTGTAAATCAACCAATCTGGTCATGTGGGATAAAAAGAAGTTCCTCTTTGAAACTCTTGTCATCCCCGTTATCTTGTATGGTTGTGAAGTATGGAAGTGCAACATTTCTAGAGAATCTAGGAGGAATTTTGAGCAAATACAGAAGCAATTTATAACTTATAACCTACAAATTAAAAGAAATATGCCTTATCCTATTCTTATCATAGAAGTAGGTATTCCCCCCCTATAGAGAATTGTTATGACTAGGTACCAGATGTACAAGCATAAGATAAATAACATGGGAAACGATAGACTTCCTAAAATTGCTTTAAATTGAAGTCAATTCCAACTACGCCTCAAGCGGTGTTGGTCCAAAGATACCATGACTTGGTTAAAACATGGGGTATTAATGAAAACAAAATTTTGAAGAACATTGATAATGTCAAAAATATTATTACTTCTAAGTTTAAAGAGAATTTTTGGTGTGAGGAAAATTTAGCGGTTAAGAGAAAATTAAGATACTATAAGGAGGTCATTAATCCTAACTTGGAAGGTTAGAAGTATCTCTCTATAGTATCTCTATTTAGACATCAAGAGTTAGACTAGTGGCTCCCATGTAGTGATTTAGACACTCCTAGTTAGCCAGTTAATCAAGTTTAGTTGGTAGATTCGAATCGTATCCACATGATTCGAATTCTCCTTATTGTAACACTATTGTATATTGTTGGAATTAATGAAGATTAATGTTGTAATTTACTGATCAATTCTTATCAGTTTTCTCTAAAATTTGTCTTGTTCAGTGTACATTGTTCTTACTATTCCACTCCATAATTATACCTTTCAATTTCTCCCATTTCCTGTAGATGAATGGTTCAATAATTTGAACAAGAGGATCTTAAGGTTCATTTTGACTTGAGAGCTTTCACGATAAGGTGATATGAAAAGTTCATTTCCAAGTTTAAGAATAATGAGGGGTGGACAACATATATACATTGTAATATTGGAGTTAAACAAGGTTTCCCCCTCTCCCCTACCATTTTTTTCATTTACAATGATAAGCTATAAAAGTGTTTAGAAGAAGTACGTTGCGCTGGTACAATATTAGTTGGGATAGTTATCATCTTCCTACTTATGTTGATGATATTTTTCTTATGGCAAGGTGTCCTTCTGATCTCGATAAGCAATTAAGAATTCTTAAATATTTTTTCTCTAACATGGGTATGACTATTAACATCAACAAGACAAAAATCATGATTATAAAATCTAAGGAAGACATCTATGTAAATTTTATTTATGATAATAGAAATCTAGAGGAAGTGTCTTCTTACAAGTATCTCAGAATTGATATTCATCACAAGATCAATTGGAACTATAACACTGAGAAAATGATTAATGGATGGTGGAAAGCTTATTTTTGTATTGAAAATAACTGTAAATCAACCAATTTGGTCATGTGGGATAAAAAGAAGTTCCTCTTTGAAACTCTTGTCATCCCAGTTATCTTGTATGGTTGTGAAGTATGGGAGTGCAATATTTCTAGAGAATCTAGGAGGAAGTTTGAGCAAATACAGAAGCAATTTATAACTTATAACCTACAAATTAAAAAAAAAATGCCTTATCCTATTCTCATCATAGAAGTAGGTATTCCCCCCCTATAGAGAATTGCTATGACTAGGTACCAGATGTACAAGCATAAGATAAATAACATGGGAAACGATAGACTTCCTAAAATTGCTTTAAATTGAAGTCAATTCCAACTACGCCTCAAGCGGTGTTGGTCCAAAGATACCATGACTTGGTTAAAACATGGGGTATTAATGAAAACAAAATTTTGAAGAACATTGATAATGTCAAAAATATTATTACTTTTAAGTTTAAAGAGAATTTTTGGTGTGAGGAAAATTTGGCGGTTAAGAGAAAATTAAGATACTATAAGGAGGTCATTAATCCTAACTTGGAAGGTTAGAAGTATCTCTCTATAGTAACTATCTCACATAAGAAAATTAATACAACCAAGATTAGAACGAACTCTCATGAACTCCATAGCGAAACATGGCATTGGTCTATTCCTAAAACTCAATGGTTGAAAAGGGGTTTCCATCTATGTGGTTCTATGAGAGTTGAGGATGAAAATCACTTTCTCTTAGAATTCCTTTGTTACACCCACATTATATCTGAGTTTCATAGTATTTTCTACAATACAAACCTTTATAACCTCCTAACTTTCCAAAATTATAGTGAGCTTGGAAAGCGTCTTGGTAAGCTTTTTGAGCACATGAGCACGATTTTAAAGTAAACCAAGTATTATCCTTCTTAAGGTCCGATAGACCAAATTTGGTATCAGTTGATGTTAATCATCATCATCATCATCATCATCATATACATTTTTCAAAAATATGAAAAACAATTTTTAAAATTAAATTTATTTTAATAAAAAAACATATTTATATTAATTAAAATAAAATAAATTTATCAAGATCATCATTATATTTAGTTTAAGAAATTTTTGAAAGGTATTTCTATCATTCAGTGACTAAGAAATCCAAAGAAAACAACAAAGGGAGTCTCAAATTTCTGGAATGGTTTTATAAGGGCTCTCCCTTGGCTTAGTAATTGGTTATCATGGACAATTGGGAAAGGGTCTCAGATGCTTATTGGAAGTGATCCTTTCACCAGTGGAGATGAGTCATTTTCTCTATCTTCTTCAATTATGGAATATCTGGTAGAATTTGGTTTTAGTATCCTTGCACATATCACACAACCAAATTGGCTGAGGGCTCTAACTCCTACTAGTTGCTTGAAGAGGACTTAGCTAGTATGCATGGACAATGAGATTATGGATGGAAGCTTTCATTAGTAATTTGAAAAGAAAAGGTACCAAACTAAATGAGGAGGAAGACGCTATAGTGTGGAACTAGAAAATGAGTCATATAGGTGAGTCTAAATGGTGGTATGCTAAATTATGGAAGCGAAAAATTTGCATAAAACTTAAATGCTTTTTAAGGATTTGTTTAGAAAACAATATATTGACATGGGATAATCTGCTTAGAAGGAATTGGATAGGTCCAAATTTCTATGCATGACTGTAAACAAGATGGTGAATTGTTATACATCTCAAGGTACACTATGAATGTTGCAAAAAAAATATGGAATATAATTTATGATGAATTACAAATCTCTGAGGAATGGGGTACATCTAATATTGAAGAGAATCTTGGAAACTAGTTTGGGAAAGTTCTAAATCATAATATCCTTCCAGTTTTTATATGTTAGGGCATCTGGAAATCAAGAAACTATGCAATTTTTAAAAATAAAATTCCAAATGACGATATCACTAGTATGAAAATTATTGGACTATATAAATAATATTCTATAGGGGAAGGGTACAAGAAGCCCAAACTAATTTCTTCTCACACTTTCTCTTTTCACTCAGTTGTTGGCTACTCCGATGGTGATACTTAGATGGATAATTGTGGTGTAGGGATGTACCTGAGAATAAATGGATATCATAATTTTAGGTTAAGGATGAACTCTGGACTAGGGTGATACTTAGATGGATAATTGTGGTGTAGGGTTGTATTTGAGAATCAATGGATATCATAATTTTAGGTTAAGGATGAACTCTGGACTAGGTACCAATACAAGAGAAAAATTATTATCCCTTTGGGGTCTCATACAGTTTTCCTCGATTAATGGAATTGTTCTATGCAGATATATGGTGATTCAAATGTTATTCAAAATTGGGCCAAAGGAATGGAAAAATTGCAGATATTATCTCACTAGTGCCAAATAATTATTTCATTGATTTTCCCTTTCCATACTGTTTTCCATTTGTCATATTTTCAGGGAGCACAACTCCATAGCTGACGATCTTTCCCAAAAATCTCTGGATGGTCCCGGAAGGCACTATTTTTATGAAGAATACTTTAAGGATGGATTTATCTCTGAAGGATTGCATGTTTTCTTCACATAAGCTAATTATGATATATTTTGGATTTTTTAGATTTGTATATTTTTAGAATAGGTTGACTTTACCTCCATAAGTTTGCATATACAATATCTAGTAGCTAGAATAGACTTTTTGACCAACAAGATAGAACAAGATGCTTCGATTTTGAGAAATTTGATATTATTGTATGACTGCTCTATTGTAGAACATATGTTTTGATGTTATTTTGGCATGTACGATATATGTTTTCTTTGATTCAAGTGAATAGCAATAGAACTATTTAAATTTTTTTTTTTAACTTAAGCAATTTTAAATAAAACAAAAATGACACTCAACAAAGCCCAAGCAATTTTAAATAATATAAAGATGATTCACAACAAAGAATTCACCACTTTATCTTAGCTATAATTTTTTTCATCCATGGTCTTATTATGGATTTACCTTTTCATTTTGCTCCAAACACTTGAAAAACGTGCAACTTGCACTGACAATCACTGTATTCAATGGAACCATGCAATTGATGACCTGCATGCATGGAGAGCGTGGTTAGCTGCATTCACCACTTTATTTTAGCTATAATTTTTTTCATCCACGGTCTTATTATGGATTTGCCTTTTCATTTTGCTCCAGGCTCTCACACTCAAAAAACCTACAACTTGCACTGACAATGTCACCGTATTCAGTGGAAGCCTTGGAAATTCAATTTTCTTGTGCCTATCAATGAAAATTTAATGACGGTTTCAAGTTTTTCGTGCCTATCATTTGACGGTTTAACCATTTATAATGAGTGTAAATTTATTTTTAATATTATATATAAATTTGAATAAAATATATATTTTTATATTATATATAAATATGAGTAAAGTATTTATATAGAAATTTACTAATTCCAAATGCGCAACAACTACACTAAGCAAATTCTAAAATTTTAAAGAAGAAAATTTTAGAGATTCCCCTTGGAAATATCTGAAAGCTCAGAGTGGACTAATAATACAATTAGAAACACAATATATATATAAATACAATACACATACACTGAAATAGAGAATTCTAGCATTTATGTGTTCCTCTAATAACTAGAAATTAAGAGAAGCCGAGGAGCTGACCCAACACAATGGCCAATGATTGTTAGCTAAGTTTTAGAAGTTAACATAGGTATTAAAAATGTTGATGGGATATCTAAATTTATAAACTTCAAATAGACGTTTCAAATAATTCCAATCCTAGATGAAACTATGCAATTGATGACCTGAATCTTTCTTCATTTAAATTATAGTTTGCCATTTTTTCTCCTTTAGCTACATTCACCACTTTATCTTAGCTATAATTTTTTTCATCCACGGTCTTATTATG
This sequence comes from Pseudotsuga menziesii, assembly GCA_001517045.1. Taxonomy (NCBI): domain Eukaryota; kingdom Viridiplantae; phylum Streptophyta; class Pinopsida; order Pinales; family Pinaceae; genus Pseudotsuga; species Pseudotsuga menziesii. Next base: position 501,164 of record LPNX011000008.1, read on the forward strand.
GATTTACCTTTTCATTTTGCTCCAAGATTTGACACCCAAAAAAACCTGCAACTTGCACTGACACTCACTGTATTCGATGGAACCATGCAATTGATGACCTGCATGCATGGAGAGCATGGTTAGCTGGTTGAGTGTAATGTGGAAAGATGCATGAACTGCATGCACGATCATTGTGGTTAGTTGGTTGAGTGTAACGTGATAAGCTGCATGAGATTAAAATGATCCCAAGAGGGTCTTCTTCCAAACAAAGGATTCAATGTCTGGATCACCAGATAACAATGCATCTATTTATTGCATCGGCTTGATTTTTGTAAGTTTATTCATGGCCATGGCTTCATAAGGTAAACAAATATAGAATAAGTTCTATAACCTTCCATCTTTCTTCACAACTACAAAAATAATCATTGCATATATCGATATGGAATTTTATTGAAAATATATTCTAATTAGAAGAAACATACCATCCTACAGGATTCCAGCGGTGCAGAGGACCTCTTCAAATATAGCGCACAAGTACAAGCATCTCCACCACCTCCACCTTCTCACTTGAGCAAAAGAGCATAGGATTGAAGCAACAATTGAACATGGAAGATGTTAGGAATCAAGCCACCTAGGATCTCATCAATGCCATATTCAGAAAGTCTTAATCATGATTGACAAACTACCTTGAGTTTTTGTATCTACCCTTTATTTTTGCAGTTTATGCTAGGATGCTAACCTGTAGATCAATATCACTTTCTTGGAAACATTGATAAAGAATTTCATAGCCTTTGCAGATTTAGTTTTCTTCCTTGCATCAAAACTTTTAAGATAGAATTCATCTACATGAATCAATATTTTTTTTAATTGTACATGTTCTTACCCTATTAAATATTTGGAATAACTGGTATAGCGTAATGAAAGAAAACATATATGAAATATGTTAGGAAGTTCTGCTATAGAAAACTCTATCGACAATGAGGGTATATAATTTATTTTATAGCAACAATATATTCATTTATTTGGTGCTATTAATCATTGTTACAAACTTTACATTTCTTCATTTTCTCTTTGTAGGTTTAACAAAACAAGGTTGAATACAAGGATTAGGGGTTTTGATATAATTCAAGCTAAAGAAGGTAATGTGAACAATGAGTGTACTCTCGACTATTGAGTGTCATTAATTAAAGACTAATAATATCTACCCACTAAGCTAAGCCACCATTAACTATATTTTACATTTTTTAACAAATTTAAATTTTACTTCCTCTTCAATACTCCATATATTCTCCAATGTGTACTTCCATCTTATTCATAGGTTTGCTCATTCCTACTTTTTCTTTACACTTCCTTCATATAAAAAAGATCTCTTTGATCTTTGATAAATTAAAATTTACCATTTTTCATTTCAATTTATAATTGGATTATTTTGTTTCATTTCACATACAACACTTTATGTATTTTCATTTTCATTTTTTTCTTCTTCTTCTTATTTTTTCAGAGTATTTTACATCATTCTTACAAATAATTTAAATAATAATTATTGAAAACTAAGCACATATTTTTCTTAAACATAAATAAAGCAATAAAAAAATACACCTTAAAAAACTTAAGCCCTTTCAATATTTGTAAATTTTTTATTATGTAAACTATGACTAACTATTTACATTAGACAACTAAAATCAAATCCATTTTCAAATTTACCTTTAATTGTTACTTAGAGGAATAACTTATTCCCTTGCCTAAAGAAGAAAATAAATAGATAACCAATAAAAAAACATTTGAAATCTTATTTTAAATTTTAAATTACACTTTGATTAAACATAAAAGTATAATATATATATCCAAAACATTAACTTAATTTCAATCACTCTTCATTTTGTTTTTAGTTTTACCTTCTACTATAAACATAATATATAAATATGAAATCTTATAATGAGTTGCAAGTTTACCTCTTACCCTTGGTCCAAAATTTACTTTTTAACTTACTATTTTAAACCTAATATAAATTTGGAATCTTATAGTGAGTTCTAAGTTTACCTCTTACTTGTGGTCCAAAATTTACTCTTTAACTTATTATTTTAGACATAATATAAAAATCTTTAATATATGACAAATATAAAAATAATATATAAAAACTAATATATAATATATATGTAGTTGCTTAATATTCATAATAAATTTACCATTGGGAAATTGTCATGGTTTGGTCATAGCGTCATAGATCTACACCTCTTATATATACTTGGAAGCCTACCATCCCATTAAAATTGAAACCACATGAGCAATTCAAATCAAACGTGCTCATTACAGTGAGATTGACTGGTAGATGGAGATTAAGAGTAAAACCAGTAGGTAAAATTGAAATAAAAAAGGTTTTTAATATTCTTCAAATTTTGTTTTGCGGCTACTTGAAATCAAAATTGTTTTGAATATTCTTCAAATTTCCTTTTGCTACTAAATATAGTAACCGACTTGTACATTCCAATATATATACATGATCTCTAGATGGAGCATGCCATCGTGCAAGAGAAGAGATTCAGAGGGATTTTTGTGTTTCCAATGCAGAAGAGATGACACCGTTGTTATATATGCTCTCCATTCACTAACTTTTGGATGAATGATGTATGAGGGTGGTGTCATCTTTTTGCGCAAGAAACATACCGTACCTCTATATATCAATGATACGTGTGTTTCTAGTACTTGCGATGCGGCGAATTAGAATCACTGTAGATTTATCTTAGCAGCATAATCAAATGATATATCTATTATGTTTCAAATTCAGTTTAATGAAAAGTTTGGGCATGGGGATATTAGATCCTTTAACTGTTTCCAAATTTAGATGAAGATACTAATAGCATAGATCCATCTTAAAGGTGGCTCTACCAAGCTCCAAGAGGGATAAAATATCTTGAAGTGCAAAATGTATATAATGCACTAACTAGCCTTTCATTAATAAAAAAACAATTTTCAAAAAAATCATTACATTTAAGAACGACTTTTATTGTTCCATTGAAATGTTCAATTTTATTGCCACATTAAAAAATAAAGTTTATATTTAAATAAAGTATTTAATGTAAATAGTAACCATACCCAAATGTAAAATTCAAATATTTTTGTTTTCAAGTAATAAACTTATAAAACAAAAACAATTTTCAAATAATAAAGTCATGTATAAGTTGTCAACAAATTAAAGCACGACATATATTCATGCATTGACTAACGTCGATGCATGCAACCTGATAGCCACCCAAGCAACTACTGATCCTTTGCATCCATTCAACATACCTTCGATTGAATTCATTATGTAAAATGAATATTTTGTATTCAATGCACATACCTTCATTTGCACACATTCTCTCATAAAATGATTCAAAGAAGGACAACCAACAATGGGTAAACAGATAGCTTATGAAAGAGTATACGGTTAAAATAATATTAATAATATTATTTTAAATTAATAATAAATGTATTTGTAAAATAAGTTATATTAGAGCCATTGGTAATGAGTAATTGAGATTTTTTATATAATTAAGATATTAATAATAATATTAATTTAGATTAACAAATAATGTATTTGTAAAATAACTTATATTAAAGCAATTGGTAATGAGTAATTGAGATAAGAAGTTATAAATTAAAAGAAATGAGTTCAAATTCTTTGTCACAAATATGTCAATTCAACCATTATGGTTGACTTATTTTATTGAAATTCTATTGGTTCTTGAATTCCAACTCACAAAAACTTATTTTGGCACGTTTTCTTATAAGGCCCATTTTAGACCCCAAATTTCCTCTAATGTTTATTTTAATCAAGCCTATTATTTTTTTTGTATATTCTCTTTTATGCTTTTGGTATATTCAAATTATTTTCTTTTATTTTTATTTTTATTTGATTCGAGTATAAGAAGATTATAAGCACGAAAGGAGTTACACAGCCCCCCTTTACTGGCCTGTGGAATGCACCTCTCGGCGCAATTAATTTATTCTTTGTCTTTACTGCATCAAATATATTTTTCATATAATCTTAGAAATGTTTTGTTAATAAAATAACACCCTCTATAATTTTTCCAAAGTTTTTGGTTTAATAAGATTAATGAAATGGAAACATGTTGGGTTTCATTCAACCAATGTTGATGATGTAATAATATAGCCGACAAGTTTGATGATGTCATGGCCTTAGTGCTTGCTAGGTGGAAGCATTGATGCTCACATTAATGGAATGTACAAGGATTCTAACTTTTTACTTCATGTGTGTACCTAGCTGGTATGATAGCTACATTGTATGTTACCAGAAGAGACCAACAATAATCACCCCAACACAACATTGAATGTTGTAGCTAGTGTGTTTTGTTGTTTTCCATACTTCGGCATTCCTTTCAGTGAGGATGCTAGAATTTGTTTGCAGTCTTATGTCTATAAATATGTAATAAATATAATAGATAAGGAAAGGCCATACAAAAAGAAAAAAAAGTGATGGCTAAAACAAAATCCCCATTAAAAAATCATAAGAACACTACAGTTAAGTACCATTATAGAATCTTCATACAAAAGAAAAATGAAAGTATCATTATATAGCATTACTCAAATCCTACAAACAAGATATATTTATATCAGGGGAATTACTTGACCGAATTCCATTTTTGGAGGCTAAATTCAAAATATGTAACTCTAGATCTAGCGTACACAATGTTTTTGTGTTATCTAGGGTGCATAGCAGATTTGTGAATTTGTTACAACAACATAGATTAATCCATAATGCCTTCCCTTCTACCTGCCATGATAGCATTATATAAATATCTAGTTATTTTTTACCTGGTAAGAGGCGCAGTATACTATTTTATTCCCTCAATCTATCTTATGAGTAAGTGGCACAAATTCCACCAACTATTATCTATAGTTACATATTTTAGCATAGTGAAGCGAAGGTTATCCCTTATCTAACTCATTAATTCAAACCTCTGCAGATCTCTACCACCATAAATGACTCCATACAGAAGTTATAGTAGGTCAATTTAATTTGAAACTCAAGCTTATTAAATATGTGCATTGAACATATATTATGAAACTGCAATTAATAGCTTTAGAATCCACTACTTACCTTGTGCAATATATTTCTATTATATAAAAAATATAAAAAACATGATCTACATTATTTCATCAACGCTAACTCGATTTAGGGTATACAGTTGCAATGAGAAAAGTCTGGAATAATGAACCCTAACTCAATTTACTGAAATATATATAGCTCCCATGAAATAAGTAACCTAAATCAATTTACTATATATAACTACGATGAGAGAAGTCTGAAATAATCAACTCCAACTCAATTTACTGACTTGTATATAACTGAAATGAAAGAAGTCTAAAAAAGCTAGATGCTCCAATGGTCTGTCAATATCAATCTCCCTCTCTCTTTCAACCTTGATATTTAATAAACCAAGAATTGCTTTCCTTCCTTGCATCCTTAATGCAACTACCCTATGTAACACACCATTTTTATATAAGAATTATTTACATAATAAATCTGGGTTAAATTCCTCATTTTAGATAAAATATGGAGGGAAAAATAACTATTCAAAACCTCCATTTATAAAAATGGCAGCAAAGAAATGTTTTCACACAATTTTGATGGGGAATGTAACCGTACGCTCATTTTAAACAAAACATGGAGGGCTAAATAATAGCTATAAGTCCCCATTTACAAAAAAATAGAGTACGATGGAAGGATTGAACATGAAGTTTAATAGAAATTGGGGCAAAGTAAAGATTGAATAGAAATTTTACTAGAAATTTGAGACGAAAGTAGGTTTTGAGGTAAAATTCAAAAGGCTAAGATTTTTTTTCTCTCGCTAATTAATAGGCAAGGGCTATTTTTTTTTTTAAATATTTGGTTGATAAATATTGGATGAATGTATTAAATTAAAAAAAAACTTTCCGTATTAATATTCACCTAGTAAATATTTATAACCCCTTTAAATTCGCCCATGGGATAAACTTCACCCCTAAAATTATCCCTGCTATGGATTCGACAGAGACGATTACCTCACTAGAACGTGATGATTCTTTCAACAAATCTTGACAAGATCGACCGTGGGTGTCCAAGAATTCTATTCCGCGGGCCTTCGGCGTCCCAGTGGATCCACCCTTCTTTCCTACAGGTTTTCATACTTAAAACAATGTAATAATCCAATATTGATTATAAATAATTGGAAAATTAGGCAAACAATATTAGCAACACATGTTGTTAAACGAAAGTCATGTATGTCTAATTGATTGAAGGTGTATAATGAATTACCTTGAGATGCAGGGGAATCCCGTGAGCTATTCAATAGTGATCGATTATCAACAAATTTGCCATGAACTAAACTCATAGCTAGGCCTCAGCCTCAACCTCAACATCTCCTATCATATATCACTTGGTCACGTGGATTTCAAGTGGTTGTTCATGTTTCCACATGCCACAGTAAGCTTGTCATGGTTTATTTTTGTTCATCATGAAGTTATCAAACAAATTGGAGAAGCATGGACAATTAACAAATTACTATACTAATACAATTTTTAACAAAGTACAATTATGGATGGAGGTAAAACAAATTATGGTTATTAAGTCACAAGTTGTTACCAACAAGGCCTGCCAACTCCGACTATATTTCGAGTCCCTATGGATCCAAGAGGCTAAGGTGCTTGATTTAAGGCACCTTGAAAATGCGTTATGTGGACTTACGTACTACAGATATACCTAGGATCCATTAGCTCTGCTACAATGTGCTATCACCATTAGTACCTTTTTCTAATGGGGGTTTATTTAATTTAGTGTCAAGACACCAACACCAAATAAAAATGCATTTAGCATTGAACCTCACAACCTATTGTGGGTTTTTGCAGCCGAAAATTGGGTTGAAAGGCATAATTTCCCAAGCAAAGGCAATACAGAAGTATTATATCTGCACAAGATTTGATAGTAGTTGCATGAAGGCACAAAAGTTTGTTGTATCTATGGTTTCGAGCAACTACTTGAACTCGGCCGATGTTCTTGACTATCATGAAAATCTAGCATCATTTGGATATGGGGGCTCATCCCTCTCATCTTGATATTCTGGGAAATCTTGACCATAGCATTAATAGGATAGGGAACATAACATCAACAACAATGAAGTAAACACTCTCTCTATGGAAATGTCTGATATCTCTAGAGGCAGTGACTTGCACTCAACTACCAACACTAGTTCACAACTTTCATAGTTGATTCGTAAGGACTTAACAAAGCTATCATGGAAAGGTATGTTTATTGAAATGATAAATAAAGTCATATAGAATCAATACTTGACCATGCAGTAAGCTATTGCTACAACCATGGATGAAGTGAAGGTGGGATCTGTTTGTATATAAGCCACATAATCTTGTATGATTGAAGCCAATCAACTGGTTTTAATGCAATACTTGACCTATATCGTTAGACAATGAAGTGGTGGAAGATTCCATCTACTAAATGTGCAGGATGCCATCTGTTAAGTGTCGAGAGGGGTTGGCCATAAAGGCACTGGAAATGAAGGAAGTGATGAGAAGGGTGGCTATGGTGGCAGTGAAGGTTGTGCTTCATTTAATTCATTTGTCAAGGATTTTGAGAATTAATTCAATTGTATCATATTTAAAATTTAGGTATTAAATTAATTAAGTTGTATTGAAGCTTTCTGCTGTTAAAAACTTGGGTTATTTTGTGACATTTTGAAATGCACAAATCCAGTGCCCATCAAAATAGTTAAAGCATGTCATAGGTCCATATTAAAATTAATAATATATTCTATTTTAGGAAAATAATATATAAATTTAGTGAAGATTATTTAAGATTATTTATGATTCAAGAGAGTTTATATAAAGATGCTATAATTTGGTTAAATTATGTATGAATAAATGAAAGTGTTATTTTGCAAAATATCAATAACATTAAAAACACCATTACATATAAGTTTAAAGAGAAAATGTGAAATGAGAAAGATTTAGAGGTTAAAAGAAAATTAAGATACTATAAGGTATGCCTCTGTCTTAAAACTTCCATGAGCTTCAGAGTGAAATTGGGCACTACACAATTTCTAAAACCCTATGGGTGGAAAGGATTTTCCATCTTGGTGAGACTATAAGCATTGAGGATAACAACCACTTTCTCTTAAATTGCCTTCTGTACACCCACATTCAATCACAATTTCATAATCTATATTAGCACACAAACCTCCCTAATCTTTTAATATGTCAAAATTATAGCAACCCATAAACATTTATTTATAAGTTTTTTTATTATAAAAATAAAATTTTACAACAATCCAAATGATTCCTCTCTCCTTTCTTGCTGTCACATAAACCAAATAAATCTCAATAAATATTAATCATATATAAACATGATAATTATAAAAAATAATTTATTTTAAACTTTAATAAAATTGAATTAAATTAAAATTAAATCACAAAGTTATCAAAATAAAATTAAAATAAAATATATGGGTTCTTCATGCGTAATTTAATTTATTAACAAAGTTGTATTAAAACAAATTTCAAATCACAAGTTATATTCATAAACAAATTGATGTTCGCTTTGTTTCTTTAATTGAAAATGAGGAACAAAATAAGTTTCAAACTTTTAACCTAACTATAATATTTATATATAATATTTATATTTAATCTAATTTTTTATAATCGATATTTTTATTTATACTTAATCTAACTTTTGGTGAAGCTATGAGGTGAAAACAATTTGTGAAGCTTTGCAATGAACACCGTCTGTAAAATTTATGGGCACTCCACTTCTTCGGCTAGAGAATCTTCATTTGGGGGCTCTAAATTAGGTGCATAAGTTCCTCTCCTCTCTATTTTTTATATTTTATATAGTTTTTTAGTTTTAGTTTTTAAGCCTTCCTTAAAATTTATGGGCATTATATAGTGAAACCTTTAGTAAAACCTTTGATGAAAGAACCCTCAGTAAAAGGTGAAGCTCTGAGGTGAAAACCCTCTGTGAATATTTGTCGGTGCATACTTTCCTTCCCTCTTTTAGTTTTTTTTTTAATTTTTTTTTAATTTTGTTTTCTATTTTTTCTATATACACTTTTACACCTTTACATAAATATGAGTAATTCACCTCATTTTCAAAAAAATGTTAAAGGAAGACTTAACATAGTTACCCTATAGAATCTTCATGATTTTATGGAGTTAGTGTAGAAACATAGGGAAGAAGGAGAGGTTAATATTTATGAATATATAGAATCCTTAGAGAAAACGTAGAGATCCAAAAACAATTAGATGATAAAATATAAAAAATGGAAAACAAGGTATAGATAATGGAGACTCGACTGCATGCAATGGAAATTTAAAAAACGCTTGAACAAGGAGAGACAGATACAATAGAACATATTAAGTTAAAGGATATGTTTAAAGAGTTAGAGGGAAAAGTTAATCACAACCTAACCCTAAATAATATAGAAGGTAAAATAGATATCAAACCCATTAAAGAGGAAATGAATAAGCTCATAGCCTTAGACCAAGAGCGTAACAAAAGATATTTAAGCCTCATAATTTTTAGTTAAAAGAGGAGGAATACATTGTCAAGAAAAAACTTCACAATAGGTTACAAATTGAAATTAACGATCTCATAGAAGCAAACAGGTTGGGGAAATTAATTGAGGATAAAGAAAGGCTAATACAAGTTAAGGTTAGCTCTACCGAACAAAAAAACAACATACTCAATAAGACATCAAGTTTAAAAGGATCGGGGATATTTGTAAATGAAGACTTCATTCTAGAGGATTGGGTTGAATTAAGAAATGAGGTACAAAAGGTAAAAGAAACTAGGAAGGAGGGAAAATGGGCATTAATCAGAAACAAGAAAGTTGTTATTAGAGATAGAAACCAAAATGATAGTAATAAATAGCAATTTGACACACTCCGGATCTTCTCCTGGAAATATCGAGGATTTCCATGGAGCAAATTCCCAAAGTTAAGTTGGATCCCATGTGACATTGATATTATATTATTGGTTGAAACTTGGGAACACGAGGAGTCCAAGGTCCCTGATATAGACAAATATGTCCTATGGTCAATATGGAATAAACGTTCATGTCATAGAGGATTTGCAGGTATAGCCTATTAAATTAGAAAGAATATATCCCCACATGTTAGGATTTATAATAAAATCCCTTACATCCAATTTATTTGGATAGAGATCACAAACATTAATGATGAAAAAAATGCATAGCCATTTGTTATTTTTCCCCTATTAATTCCAACTTCTATAAAAAACCAATTTAGATAAAAAATTGTCCTTATGATCGTTTAGAACATGATATTTATAGTTTAAGGAAGGTAGGAAATATCCTTTTGATGTGTGACTTCAATGCTCGAATTTCCAGTAACCAAGATATTATTTTAACAGCTATTCCAACCCTAGTCCTCTTTGGTTAGACACAGACCTTGAGCTAGCTAACATGTACAAAATAAGTTCTGAAGGTCTAGGTCAATTTTTTTTTGGGTCTGAGATGGTAAAATTTGGTAATGCTCAAGATTGTATCATTTGCAATAGTCTCACAAAATGACCAAACTCTAGCCATATGACTTGTATCCATGGGATTGGAAGTAGTGTGGTAGATTATGTTGTATATGATATCCCTATATACAACAAATTAATAGATTTAACATATTCAATGACCATGATCCCGACTTTGATCATAGACCTTTATTTATAACTCTCAATATTTCCATGCATAGCGATCCCAAGGAGGAAAACTATCATTGCCAAAAGCACCTGATCTTTGATTAAAATAAAGATGACATATTTTCTCTATGATTTAAAAAAATGATCTAATTCCTTTATCTAGCATGGAGAATATAGAAATTCTCTACCATAATTTTGCCACAACCCTCTCGTCGTCCATTAACAAGTTATCTATTGAAGTGTCAACTAAAACGAGTAATAGTAGAAACAACACTTGGTATGATCAAGAGTGTAAAGATGCGAGAAAAATAAATTAAGTAAGATACTATAGGTTGAATAAAAATGGACAAGATAAATCACTACAAAGCCTTAACTAAAAGAAAAAAAAAGGCATTATCTAAGTAAAAGGCAGGAAAATCTCCTACACCTCTCCAAGGTGGATCCTAAGAAATTCTAGAGGCAAATTCTAACTCGCAAAACAAAAGAAGACAATAAAATTGATATAAAGATTGGAATTCTGATCTTAAAACACTTTATGAATCCTCGGATATCATAGATAACATTCAAACCCTTTTTACAATGAAAGACGTTTTCTCATTAGAAGACATAGATTTTGGGGTTGAGGGCTTCGAAAATGGAAAAGCCAAAGGCATTGAAGGATACCAAGTGGAAATATTAAAAATTGGAGGGATTGTCCTCATCTTGCACATCCACACACTCTTTAATGTAGCAGTCAAGCAAGGATTTCCTACACCTTGGACTCAAAGCCTCATTATTCCTATTTTTAAAAGTGGTGATAAAAATGACCCCTCTAATTATCGGACTATTATAGTTAGCCCTATCTTAGCTAAGTTATATAGTAACATATTAGAAAAGAATATCAATGAATGGTTATAAATGGAAGGTAAGAGGCCTAAAGGCCAAGCAGGTTTTAGAAGGAATCATTAAACCATGGACCACCTAGTTACACTTAGGATCATTGCATCAGAATGTCATAATAATAAGTCTAACCTATTTTGTTTCTTTGTGGATTTTAGAAAATATTTTTATACAATGCATAGAAATAGCCGATGGAATAGGCTAGAGGTGTTAGGATGAATTAGTCCTCCCTTGACCAAATATAGCCTAACTGATCATCTTTCCTAACTTAGGGAGACATTATTACTATACTAGAGTGTGGGGAACACATAGAGAGGTTAACTGCCACTTATTGCATGTTCATGCGTGAGTTTATGTGCCTCTGAGACCAATCACTACATTATAGGAGCCACTCTGAGTGCCACCATCATCCTCCACCAATTGGTTGTGGTAGGTAGGAATTTATGTTGATTCAACCTTTAGTTACATTCAGTTAGATCACTATTAGTTAGTCTAGCGCTAGTTTTGCATGGATGAATGGGGAACTGGTGCCTTTTTCCACCTACCTCATCAGTTTAACTGATTGTATGATAGATTTAGAAATCAAGAGTTAGACTAGTGGCTCCCATGCAATTACTTAGACAATCCTAGTTAGCCAGTCAGTTAGGTTGAGTTGGTAGATTCAAATATTATCCACATTATTTGAATTCTCCTTATTGTGACATTGTTGTATACTATTGGAATTAATGAAGATTATTGTTTTAATTTGCTGATCAATTCTTATCAATTTTCTCTAAAATTTGTCTTTTTCATTGTACATTATTCTTACTATTCCACTGCACAAGTATACCTTTCAATTCCTCTCATTTCCTGTAGATCAATGATTTACTATAATTTAAACATGGTATTAGAGCCTTGTCCAGTCTAGCAGCAAGTCTTTCTCGACCTCCATTGTACACCAGAAACAACTAATTTTCCACATAAATCCTGGAATGGTAGCCTTTCTCCCTCTAAATTTTGTTCAGAGAAGTCTATCCAGGTGTGACGGACTCTGAGAATGTGTACATGTTGAGGTGGAAAGGATTGAAACTGACATGATTGTGAATTGATTTTGGTTTTGTAGTGATATTTGCAGCTACATACGTAGCTACTTTAAGAATTGATTGTTTCCACATACAGATAGATGGATTCCTCAACTCTTATACCCCATATCCTTACACCTTTCAAATATTCAGATTGGAGGGAATATATGCAAGTAGCCTTGTGCAATATTGGCCTGTATAGGATGACTATGGGTAGAGAAACTGAGCCCCAACAACATGTTGAAAAGAATAAGTTTTTGAATCAGCTTGATGAGGATTTTGGCTTCATGTGTACTCATATCTCCTGATATCTTCTGTTCCATATTGAGGGACTTAGGACTCCAAAAGGAGCTTGGGAAAATATTGAATTCTTGTTTAGAAAGAAAGATGAGATTCGAGGGCACATATTGGAGAATGAGCTCATAGCTCTACAACCTGGCAGTTTCGAATCCATTTAGCAGTTCTTCACAAAGTACAAGTCTCTAGTATTGCAATGCAAACAATGTGGATTGGAGAGGAAAGGTGAGCAGCTTGTACTGTTTGTGCTTATCAAACTTGGTTCATAGTATTTTGTCTTTGTCTCTACTTTCCATTCTAGAAGAGCTTCCATCCCCAATTGGAAGATACATTCTCTAGATTCTTTTGCTAAGTCCTTAATACAAGAGTAGGATAAATTGGTTCAAATGGGAGTGATTTAATCCTCTAAGAATCAAGCTAACTTGATGGCAGACTCAAACAATGTGCAAGCCAGAGGGAAGCACAAGGGGAAGGATCCTAAATTCACTGATTCGAAGACAAGATAGAATCAAATATCTTCTGAAGGAGCCTCATGCTCCAATAAAAAGAAGAAATCCAAGAAGACTAGATGTCCATACTATATGAGAGGCCTTCATCCAAAGAGACAATGCATGAAGAAGACCATTGAACAACTGTCAGCACTCCTTGAAAAAAACAATATTGCTCTTCCATAAAGAGTAAAGAAGTCTGACATTGGACAACCGATAGAAGGGCATGAGAGGTTCCATGCCTTGAAGGCAAGACTCACTCATGCAAAGGCTTATTTGATAGATTCTGGAGCATCCAAACACATGGTTTCCTCCAGGGAATCCTTCACCAGTGTCAATCTATAAGGAGGACCTATCATTCATACGGGGGATAATTCACATATCCCAACAACAGGTAGAGGTTCTATTAAAATCCAACATGTAGAGCTCAAGAATGTACTCTATGTTCCCTCTCTTGCAACAAATTTGTTATATGTTTATAATATGACACATATTGGCTCGCCAAAGGAATTTGTGTTTGGTCCCGACTCAGTGGAGATCTCAGATATATCAACTGGGAAGATTACAGAGAAGGGTGTTGCAAACCATTCCTCTAAGGAATATGAATTCTCACACTTTATTCCATACTCACCTCCAACACAATCTCATCAGCCATTCGAAAGGGGAGGTATAAAATTTCTTTCATCTCTATTTTCAAATAATGATATGTTGTCTAAAATTTCAATTTCAGAAGATGAGGAACAATATCACCATGATCTTGATATTAAGATTGTACCTCAAGATGATCTAGATCCAGATCCAGCTCCTATTCCAAATTAGAAGCCTAAATGGGCTAAAAATCTCATCAAAGCAGCTGGGAATGATATTGGGGATCCAAATGATAGAAGGAAAAAAAGGTCCTAGTATCAAAGTGATTATGTTCCACTTTGTCACACAGCTTCACTACCTACAGAGTGGTCTAATTTTTTTTTAGGAAGATACTATGTGATGATAGCAAATGATTCACAATTTGGCCCATTGAAGAACAAAATAGTTCATTCCATTCATCCTCTAAAAAGAAGAGACAAAAGCAACATCCAACATATCGAAAGAATATGGAAAGGTTCACATGCACAGAAGAACCATGATTCTGCATGGTTGCTTTACAGAGCTGCGAATTGCAACAAAATTTTACAAGTTTTTTTCCAAAGAGGAAAATTTCATCGTAAGTATAGCATATTTTCTTGATTCACTGCTTATTTTGAGGGTTTTTTTTTCTCGTGAGTTTTTCCCCATTTCCCTTAGTTTATTAAGCAAATTTTAATTCTTTTAGATTGTATGGGTGACTTTTCGTCTAGTTTCCAGGGCCCAAGTTGTGCAAGTTAGGATTAAGGGGGGTGTTAGGATTAATTAATCCTCCCTTGACAAAATATATTCTAATTGATCATCTTTCCTAACTTAGGGAGACATTGTTATTGTACTAGAGAGAGGGAAACACATAGTGAGGTTAACTTCCACTTACTGCATGTTCATGCATGAGTTTATGTGCCTCTGAGACCAATCCCTACATTATAGGAGCCACTATGAGTGCCACCAGTAGCTTCCATCAGTTGGTTGTGGTAGGTAGGAAGTTATGCTGAGTCAACCTTTAGTTACATTCTGTTAGATCACTCTAAGTTAATTTAGCGCTAGTTTTGCATGGCTGCATGGGGAAGTGGTTCCTTTTTCCACCTACCTCATCAGTTTAACTAGTTTAACTGATTATCAGATTGATTTAGACATCATGAGTTAGACTAGTGGCTCCAATGTAGTGATTTAAACACTCCTAGTTATCCAGTCAGTTAGGTTTAGTTGGTAGATTCGAATCATATCCACATGATTCGAATTCTCCTTATTGTAACACTATTGTATATTGTTGGAATTAATGAAGATTAATGTTGTAATTTACTGATCAATTCTTATTAGTTTTCTCTGAAATTTGTCTTGTTCAGTGTACATTGTTCTTACTATTCCAATCCACAATTATACCTTTCAATTTCTCCCATTTCTTGTAGATCAATGGTTCAATAATTCAAACAAGAGGATCTTAATGTTCCTTTTGACTTGAGAGCTTTCGCGATAAGGTGATATGAAAATTTCATTGCCAAGTTTAAGAATAATGAGGGGTGGACAGCATATATATTGTAATATTGGAGTTAAACAAGGTTTCCCACTCTCTCCTACCATTTTTTTCATTTACAATGATAAGCTAGAAAAGTGTTTAGAAGAAGTAGGTTGCGCCAGTACAATCTTAGCTAGGATAGTCATTATCCTCCTTCTTTATGTTGACGATATTTTTCTTATGGAAATGTGTCCTTCTGATCTTGATAAGCAATTAAGAATTCTTAAGTATTTTTTCTCTAACATGGGTATGACTATTAACATCAACAAGAAAAAAATCATTATTATAAAATCTAAGAAAGACACCTATGCAAATTTGATTTATGATAATAGAAATATAGAGGAAGTTTCTTCTTACAAGTATCTTGGAATTGATATTCATCACGAGATCAATTGGAACTATAACACTAAGAAAAGGATTAATGGAGGGTGGAAATATTATTTTGGTCTTAAAAATAGCTGTAAATCAACCAATCTAGTCATGTGGGATAAAAAGAAGTTCCTCTTTGAAACTCTTGTCATCCCAGTTATCTTGTATGGTTGTGAATTATGGGAGTGCAACATTTCTAGAGAGTCTAGGAGGAATATTGAGCAAATACAGAAGCAATTTATAGCTTATAACCTAAAAATTAAAAGCAATACGCCTTATCCTATTCTCATCATAGAAGAATGTATTCCCCCCATTGAAAGCATTGCTATGACTAGGTACCTGATGTACAAGCATAAGATAAATAACATGTGAAACGATAGACTTCCTAAAATTGCTTTAAACTCAAGTCAAAACCAACTACGCCTCAAGCAGTGTTGGTGTAAAGATACCATGACTTGGTTAAACCATTGGGGTATTAATGAAAATGAAATTTCGTAGAACATTGATAATGTCAAAAATATTATTACTTCTAAGTTTAAAGAGAAATTTTGGTGTGAGGAAAATTTAGTCGTTAAGAGAAAATTAAGATACTGTAAGGAGGTCATTAATACTAACTTGGAAGGTTAGAAGTATCTCGCGATAGTAACTATCCCATGGAAGAAAATTAATACAACCAATATTAGAATGAACTCTCATGAACTCCATAGCAAAACAGGGCATTGGTCTATTCCTAAGACTCCATGGTCGAAAAGGGGTTTCCATCTATGTGGTTCTATGAGTGTTGAGGATGAAAATCACTTTCTCTTAGAGTTCCTTGCTTACACCCACATTATATCTAAGTTTCATAGTATTTTCTACAATACAAACCTTTATAACCTCCTAACTTTCCAAAACTGTAGTGAGCTTGGAAAGCTTCTTGGTAAGCTTTTTGAGCACATGAGCAAGATTAAAAAAAAACAAAGTATTATCCTTCTTATGGTGCGATAGACCAAATTTGGTCTTAGTGGATGTTAATCATCATTTTCAGTACCACCACATATACATTTTTCAAAAATATGAAAAACAATTTTTAAAATTAATATTTATTTTAATAAAAAAACATATTTATATTAATTAAAATATTTATTTAAAATAAAATAAATTTATCAAGACGATCATTATATTTAGTTTAAGTAATTTTTGAAAGGTATTTCTGTCAATCAATGAACAAGAAATCCAAAGAAAACAACAAAGGGAGTCTCAAATTTCTTGGAATGGTTTTATAAGGGCTCTTCCTTGGCTTAGTAAATTGGTTATCGTGGAAAATTGGGAAAGGGTCTCACGTGCTTATTGGAATTGATCCTTTCACCAGAGGAGAGGAGTCATTTGTTCTATCTTCTTCAATTCTTCTTCAATTATGGAATGTTTGGTAGAATTTGGGTTTAGTACCCTTTCACATATCACACAACCAAATTGGCTGAGGGCTTCTAACTCCTACTGGTTTCTTGCAGAGGACTTAGCTAGTATGCATGGACAATGGGATTATGGATGGAAGCTTTCATTAGTAATTTGAAAAGAAAAAGTACCAAACTAAACGAGGAGGAAGACACTGTAGTGTGGAACTAGAAAAAGAAAGTGGCGTAGTTAATGCCAAAAATATCTACTCTACGATATCTTAGATGAGTCATATAGGTGAGTCTAAATGGTGGTATGCTAAATTATGGAAGTGGAAAATTTGCATAAAACTTAAATGTTTTTTAAGAATTTGTTTAGAAAACAATATATTGACATGGGATAATCTGGTTAGAAGGAATTGGATAGGTCCAAATTTCTATGTACACTGTAAAAAAGATTGTGAATTTGTTACACATCTCATGGTACACTCTGAATTCTGAAAAAAAATATGGAATATAATTTATGATGAATTACAAATCTCTCAGGAATGGGGTACATCTAATATGGAAGAGAATCTTGGAAACTAGTTTGGGAAATTTCTAAATCATAAGCTCTTTCCAATTTTTATATGTTGGGGCATATGGAAATTAAGAAACTATGCAATTTTTGAAAATAAAATTCCAAATGAAGATATCCCTAGTATGAAAATTATTGGATTATATAAGCAATATTCTATAGGGTAAAAGTACAAGAAGCCCAGACTAATTTTTGCTCACACTTTCTCTTTTCACTCAGTTGTTGGCTACTCCAATGAAAATACTTAGATGGATAATTGTGGTGTAGAGATGTACCTGACAATCAATGGATATCATAATTTTAGGATAAGGAAGAAATGTGGACTAGGTACCAATAGAAGAGAAAAATTATTATCCCTTTAGAGTCTCCTACAGTTTTCCTCCATTAATGGAATTGTTCTATGCATATATATAGTGATTCAAATGTTATTCAAAATTGGGTGAAAAGAATGTAAAAATTGCAGATCTTATCACTGGATCACTAGTGCCAAATAATTATTTCATTGATTTCCCCTTTCCATACTTTTTTCCATTTGTCATGATCTTTCCCAAAAATCTCTTGATGGTCCAGAAGGCACTCTTTTTTTTTATGAAGAATACTTGGAAAAGGCCTTTATCTCTCAAGGATTGCATGTTTTCTTCACATAAGCTAGATATTATATATTTTTGATTTTTCAGATCTATATATTTTTAGAAGAGGTTGACTTTAGCTCCATAAGTTTGCATATACAATATCTAGTAGCTAGAATAGAATTTTTGGTGAACAAGATGCTTCAGAATGTATTAAACAATGCCATCTTCAGAATGTATTAATCATGATTGAGAGACGACCCAGAGTTTTTGTATCTACCCTTTATTTTTGTAGTTTGTTGTGACAAGGCTAGAAGGGTAGGCGACCCTTGGGATAGGTGCCCACCTATAGGCAACCCCTGGGATGTGGTACCGGGACGTCTCAGCCCTTGCTAAGTCACAAGTTTCTGGTATATCTGACTTGCGGGCTGTTGGATATATCCCCTGAAAATTTTTGAGCTAAAAAAAACATTGATTTTAACATGCAAATCATTGGCTCCAAATTCACTCGTTAAAATATTTTACATGCAAATCACTTTCACATGTAATTTTAATATGCAAATTGGAGAGGTTTAAAATTGCGTGCACATGTGATTTTACTATGTTTCAATATTGGTAGTAAAGAAATCTCTTTTTGTGCAAAGATTTGATCTTATTAACTGGTTTTTTATTTTAATATGCAAATTGTTGACGTTTAAAACAACTTCCACAACAAGTGATTTGATTTTAATATGTTTGAATATTGGCGGCAACATAAATCTCTTTACGGTGCAAAGATGTGATCTTATTAACTATGTCACATAAATCTCTTTACAATGAAAAGACTCTTGATCTTGATTTTAATATGTGTTTTCTTTGGATACTAATTGATTGCACATACAATATTTATTATAAGCGTAATAATAAATAAAAATTATTTTAAAAAATGTTAGGTTTATCTGAACCTAAGCTGAAGAGAGGGGTTAACGTTTGAATGTTTAACCTCCATTTGAGTTTCATATGAGATTCTGGAGAAAGATTCAAAGTTCACACTAACATGTGTCTATAATTATTAAACTAGCAACAACCATATTACTAAAATTAATAAAATAAGCAGAGAGTTATATATTTGACATATTGATCATGCTTTTTATTAAGAATGTGTTAATTACTTGTATCTACACTAGCAACAACCATATTACTAATATTAATATGTTTGAAATAAGCCCAGGGGTATATATTTGACATATTGATCATGCTTTTTTACTAAGAATGTGTCAATTAATTGTATCTACACTAGCAACAACCATATTACTAAGATTAATATGTTTGAAATACGCCCAGGGGTATATATTTGACATATTGATCATGCTTTTTTACTAAGAATGTGTCAGTTACTTATATCTAATAGTTAAGCTAATATATTAACCACTTAATTTATGGCTGTTTTAAGCTCATAGTTGTATCATTATTGGAGTTAAGCTAATAGTTACTAAGCCTTATGCACATTAACTACTCAACTCCCAAAAGCTACACATTAACTAAGTGATTGTTCTCACTGCATGGTTTTACTGCAATCAAGGTCAACTTTTCATGCTAAGAAATGGAGTTCATCTAAATTAAATTTAATACTTGTATCACTATTGGAATAATATAATAGTTATCTAATAGTTATCCAATATAACCACAATTAGAGTCGAAGTTAAGCTAAAAGTTATAGAATCATTAAGGCTAATCTAATTTTTATCCAATCTAACCATGATTAGAGTTCGAGTTTAACTAATAATTGTAGAATCATTGAAGTTAAGCTAATAGTTGTATTTAATAATTAATTTAAAATTTAATATATTGACAATTGCAATTCAAGCAAAGTCATGTATTTAAGCTAATAATTGAATATGTGTATCTAATAATCTAATAATCGAAGCTCAAGTTTGCTTTTTCCAACTATCACAAATTGTACTTATCAGATGTTAAGTAAGCTATTTTTTAGTTTTTTCAAATTGTTGATTATGAGTTAGACTAACCTCCTTTAAAAAGAATAAAAAACCTAATTATATCTATATGGAAAACCTAAACATGTAATACTAAATGTACATTAGCTAGATGCCCAACTACCAGATGCTATTAGGAGCTTGGAGGAGTTTATTAAGAGTTTGGACTATTTTATTAGAAGTTTGACTCTTACATGACTACACATTAGCTAGACTCCTAGATGCCAAATGCAATTGGACTAAATCCTTAAGTGATTAGATTTGAAGTTAATCTAATAGTTGTAGAATCATTGGAGTTAAGCTAATAGTTGTATCTAATAGTTAAGCTAATAGTTCTCCAATATAATTGTGATTAGAGTTGAAGTTAAGCTAATAGTTGTAGAATCATTGGAGTTAAGCTAATAGTTGTAGCTAATAATCGATAGAGTTAAGCTTGTAGTTGTATCTAATAATCGAAAAGTTGAAGATTAATTTTAATTTTTACAACTATCACTACATGTACTTATCACATGTTAATTAAGTTATTTTTTATTTTTTTGAAATTATTAATTATTAATTTTGGACAACGCCCATAGAATCAATCTGGACAGTACACTTGTCTCATTCTCCTTTAATCTTGGATGACGCCCATAGAATCAATCTAGACAGTACACTTGTCTCGTTCTCGTCTGTAGATGAAAAAGCATAGATGGTAGTCCATCCCAAAATTCTAAGATATATACACCTATGGATGTATATATAAAATATTAGGGACATTAGGAGTTTATTAGGATTTCAGAGGAGTTTATTAGGAGTTTGAATGATTTTATTAGGAGTTCGACTCTTACATTACTGTAGAATACCTAGACTCCTAGATGCCAAAATCGCTTGGACTAAACCCTAAGTGATTAGACATGAAGTTAAGCTAATAGTTATAAAATCATTGGAGTTAAGCTAATAGTTATCCAATATAACTATGATTAGAGTTGAAGTTAAGTTAATAGTTCTAGAAGCATTGGAGTTATGCTAATAGTTGTATCTAATAGTTATCGAATAGTTAAGCTAATAGTTGTATCGAATAGTTGAAGATTATTTTTAATTTTTAGAACTATCACTAATTGTACTTATCACAAGTTAATTAAGCTATTTTTTAAAATTTTTTTGAAATGATTAATTATTAATTTTGGACGATGTCCATAGAATCAATTTGGACAGTACACTTGTCTCATTCTCGTTTAATCTTGGACGATGCCCATAGAATCAATCTAAACAGTACACTTGTCCCATTCTGGTTGGTAGATGAAAGAGTATAGATGGTAGTCTAGCCCCAAATTCTAACATATATACGCCTATCGACGTAAAATGTTAATATTTTATTTTTAATAGTTTATTTTTTTAAATTCAATAGTTGAGATTTTAAAATTTTATTTTTAATAGTTTTTATCTATATAATAGCCTTTAAAAAATCTCAGTTAATACTTCATTGGGGGATTATCCGTATTGCCTATCCCTGCAAGAGTTTTGTCATGTCCAATAAATTGCAAAGCAATTGGAACAAATAATTGTGTATATATTGTTTTATATCCGGTCATGTTATCCTGTCATCTGGTTTATATCATGTTTTTTACTCGTACTTGGAATTTTTTTTTTCATATAACTTGCTTAAGCATTTGCACATTGATGAAGTGCATTGTTTCGCACTAGGGAGCTGGTCATATTTTGGTAGACAGTTGTTGATCGAGGGTCACACTTTCACACTCATTAAAACTCCTGTACTTGTTAAAACGCTTGCTCCTGGTTTGGTAAACAGTTGTTGTTCGAGGGTCACATTTTCGCATTGATTAAAACTCCTGTTCATGGTTTGGTAGACACATGTCGATTCCTTCACAATAATATCTCTGTGAACGTTTCATACTTTTGAAATTAAATAAAAAAAGAGAAAGTTTACAGTAATTGTAGAAAAGTATATTGCCTATCCTATACTATAATCTCTTCTCTTATCATCACCACCCTATCACAAAACTTGTTCTTTCTCTTATCAATTTGACCTTATACTTCAACTTAGAATGCCTCTTATCACTCTGGATTTTAATGCACCTGTTCATGATTTGGTACACACATGTTGATTCTAACTGACATTTTACATTTCACAATAATATCTTTGGGAACGTGTCATACTTTTGAAATTAAATAAAAAAGATAAAGTTTACAATAATTGTAGAAAAGTATAATGCATGTCCTACACTATAATCCCTTCGCTTATCATCACCACTCTATCACAAAACATGTTCTTTCTCTTATCAGTTTGACCTTATACTTCAACTTAGAATGCCTCTTATCACTCTGGATTTTTATGCTTTAACTTAGAAACTTAAATGAAATTCTCAATTCTATAGACTTATTATTGTTCATATAAATGTTTTTTGATATTTTATAAACTATCTCTATATGACTACAGAGGTTGTCCCTGTAATACTGCAGAGGCCTTGACAGATGAGAAATGTGGCGTGTTTTGATGAGTGCATTAATTGATAAATAATGAAAACAAAATAAACCCTTGATTCATTGAAGTGTGATGGTTCTTTAGATCGATGAATTCCCTACAATTTGTATGTTGAGGATTGTTTTGAAAATGTGATCACATGTCATGGTGATAAGGAACATGTGCATTATGTGATATAATATTCTTAATGAATTATTATTGAGATATATTCTAGATTTGAAATCACCTTTCTTTCTATAGATCGAGACAACCTCCACTTCATCCTTTGATTATCAAATTAAATGTTCAGGTCGGATCAATATCTGAAGACTTGGTTGTGATTTTCATCCTGCTTCCACGTGGTTACGAGGTATTAAGGATATTTATACCTAACGTTTTCTTTTTAAAACCAAGGCCATTTCTCCTATTCAAATGCACAAAAATTAGCCGACGGTCTAGCTTTTTGGGCATAATTTTTTTTTAACACATTCATTGCAGTTGTTGGGTGTAGCCATGGTAGCATTAGAAGTGATTATGACTTGGCGCTTTGCATGCAAGGGTGTATTTCCATGATGCAACCACAAGGAGTAGAAAACAATGTATATTGAATAAATATAGATTAGCTCCAGTTTTGTATACACACAAGTGTGAGCTATCTTCTTGTGCAATTGAAGGCCGCTTTCCAATATTTATGCCAACTTAAAACTAGTGGCTCGATATTTCTAA
This sequence comes from Pseudotsuga menziesii, assembly GCA_001517045.1. Classification (NCBI taxonomy): domain Eukaryota; kingdom Viridiplantae; phylum Streptophyta; class Pinopsida; order Pinales; family Pinaceae; genus Pseudotsuga; species Pseudotsuga menziesii. The sequence goes on from LPNX011000008.1 coordinate 524,755, forward strand.
TCATCTAGTAGCTTAATTATTCTGACATTTCAATGAGATTGATTACGCGGCATAACATTAAAGTTCCAATAAATCCTTTTGAATGGAGAGGGTATATATTTCACTACAATATTAGCTTTATAACAAAAAAGAGTTCAACTATAAAGCACAATTGAGGGTAGTATACCTCCAATCACCTAGGACTTGCACCTAGTATCTAATGCAAAGTTTGCATTAGGATGTCACTATAATTAACCGAGTATGACCTAATATATTCAAAAAGACAAGTGGAACATAGTAATGATCAATTAATTGTTCATATTGGAAATGCCAATGGTCCATAAATGGTTAGATTGAGCAGATCGTCATCTGTTCAATTATTTTCGCGTAAAACAAGATTTTAAGAAGGTTCATTGACACTGACTCATGCTTAAGGGGACTATTGAAGAAAGAACCCTTATGGACTTCACTCTAGAGACTAATCAAGTAATAAAGAGATTATTTACTCCACTAAAGTAATTATTCAAGTAATAAAGAAATTCTTTACTCCACTAAAGTAATTATTTACTTCATTTAACTAAATTGCATGGGCACATAGTTGGGTCATGACCTAGTTCATTACATATTGGTCATTAAATATACCATGGAAAACTCAATTGTGCACCCACTAGACCGCACCCTCTCTTCAATGAGTCATGATTCACATGTGTAATAAGAGTTAAGAAATGTTAGTTTATGCATTATTGGAGATGTCTTTGTCGTGGATTTGCTAAGAAATGTTTTCCTTATGTCTACTAATTGTTTTTTGTTTTCATATACACCGCCACCATTGGTATAGAGCTTTAAGTTGTCCATTTAACTATAGGGTTCCTCATCATTAAGGCTTTGGGATAATCCCTATTTGGCCTTTCAACCCTAAAGGTAGGAAATATGCAGTTTTGCTGCTAAATCTTGTTTAATAAAATTATTGTAGGGCGCTCACACAAAGTTGGTTCCACCTTTTAGTGCCACTTTAGAAATCAGAAATGCACTTCCGAAATGTAAATCCATAACACATGCGTTATTGATGGTACATTCAGAAAACCTGAGCCCAAAGACGAGGCTAAGGTTAGTTAGCCAATATCGCATATGCAATATATCGCATGTGCGTTTTCAAAGAGTTACAAATCGCATATGCGATATGTGAATCTAAAAAAAAACCCAGAGGCCGCGGGCCTCAATTTGTTATTTGCACAATGAGGCGATATCAGGACAACGAAAAACTGCACTTGTGAAACACCACACCAACGTTTTGCGTTAGAGCCTTTGGAGGTGGATTTGGAGGTGGCCGTGGAGGTGGCTTGGTTCCAATGGAGGGTAAGTACTCATATCATCCACAATTGTATTCGATATTTTTTTTTATATTTTGGTTAAATTCATAGTTTTTATATTTGTTAAAATGAATTTAATAAAAAAATTGAATTAAATCAAAGAATGATATATTAAAATAATTTGTAATTTGTTGGTTTAATCTTAACAGATAATAGGAATGTTGAAGATATTGTATAAAATGAACCAAACCCAGACACAAACCCAAACAAAAACCCAAACCCAAACCCAAAACCAAAACCAAACCCAAACACGGACAATAGCCCAAACATGGAGGCAGAATAAGCCCAGAATTCACATATTCTAGCTCGTTTGGGTGCATTGAGGTTCCTTAGCTCATATTTTAGAGGGGGGGGGGACCATTTGAGAAAATCGTTATTCGAGGCATTGTACACCATAACAAACACAATTGCCAATGCCCAAGGAGCTCTGTACAACATCAGCTCGTATAGAGAATCCATGAGGCAATACTATTCCGATGGTTCGAGCTATAAAGACATCAAAAACCTAAAGATAACCAAATACCAATTGTTTTCATTCTTTTGGGACCCTAGCATTGGATTGGTTCCACCCACCACTCGAGCACACATTTCCATAGACTGGTACGTGGAACCAAATGTGAAAGCCAATTGGATGGATCGTTGGTACATGCTCTTCGATGAAGACCCTCATGGGAATAGACACATCCCATTTTATTTCCTGAGGAAGTTGTATGCTGAATTTATCTTGGAGAATCATGTGAACTATTTCGATCTTTTAGAATTCCAAGGTGTGGGTCATGGGATGCCCCAAGATAGGGAAGGGGCTAGGACTGATCCTAACCATGTCCCACACCCTCCACGCACACCAAAACTCCCCCGGGTATATCCTTCTGCGCGTCTTGTGATTGATGATACATAGGAGGCATTATTTGACTTGGAAGATACATTGCTTCAACATGGGACTGCTGTCCAAGGAAATGTAGTCGAAGGGGTTGGAACTTCTGAGGTCGTCCCATCACACACTAAGGATCCATCTAGAGATCGCACTGGAGACGCAGAGCATTCATAGTGTCACGTTATTCCACACCCTTGCACAACGTGTGGAGGCATATGTTATGGGCCTGCTTCAGAGTTCCATGACGATAGATTACTTTGATTTATAAGTAAAACTCATTATTTTCATATTTTATTTTGTTTTATATCACAATTTTCAATTGTTTCTTAATTATTTCTATTTAAATATCTAACAAATTATGTGAACAAATATACAGCTGGTGTCCCATGACACTCCAGAATCGCATAGTCCGTTAATTGATGTTGATAACATTGATGCAATGGTTAATACTGCATATGGTTTTGGTTCTTCACCATTAGCTGTAAGAACTCTACTTTTTAATTTGTCATTGTTATTTACATATTTATAGTAGATATTGCAACATTCAATACATCATAATCTGGATACAATATGTTTTATGTAGGGTGATCGGGATGAGTTTGTGGAATCCCAGCCAAGTCCCTCTTATGTAGAGGAAGATTCCCAGACGCAGGTATTATTTTAATTATGCTTTTAATAATTCAACATGTATGCTTTTAATTTTTACATTTTTTAATTGTATTTTTATGTTTTGTTACGTAGCATGATATCTTGATGGATGACCCGCCTCTCACCCCCTCCCAGGTACATGTATGTTTTGCTTTCTTTAAAAAAATCATTTTTCAACCATGTTGTATATGTTTCGTTTTCTTTGTATTATCTAACATTGACATATGTTACTTTATGCAGGCATCTATTGAGCTAGTGGTGCTTGACGAGCACCAAATCGATGTTGTTGGCGACCCACCTGTCCCCCCTCACCAGGTACATGTATGTTTTTCTTTCTTTGAAAACATCATTTTCCATCCATGTAGTATATATGTCTCATTTTTATTATTATTATCTGACATTGACATATGTTATTTTATGCAGGCTTCTAGTGAGGCACTGGTGCTTGAAAAGCACCAAATGGGTGACCCACATCTAACCCACCAGCAAGTACGTTTATGCATCACTTTCTTTTAATTGTGATATGTTGTCCAATAAGAGACCTCGTTCTCTAATGCATGTAGAAATCCTTTTATCCCATTGACAGTTGTTCAACCCACTGGTTACACACCTCCTCACGTCCCCCAGGTATATTTATATATTTCTTATCTTGCTTATATTGCTTTTTGTACATGCAAGTATTATTTTCCTTGTTTACCCCATTGATATGCTGACATTGACATATATATTATTTTATGCAGTTTGATAGTGAGCAAGTGGCTATTGAATACCAACCAATCGGGTTCATCATTCACCCACCTCCCCCCTCCCCCAAGGTACATGTATGTCTCGCTTTCTTTGAAAAATTCATTGTCCCTCCATGTAGTATAGTTTTTTTTGTACATGCAAGTATGTTTTTCGTGAACCCATTGATATGCTGACATTGACATATATATTATTTTTTGCAGCTTGATAGTGAGTGAGTGGTGCTTGAAGAGCACCCATTCAGGGTCATTTCTCACCCACCTCTTCCCCTCCCCAATGTACATGTATGTCTCGATTTCCTTGAAAAAGTCATAGTCCCTCCATGTAGTATAGTTTTATTTGTACATGCAAGTATGTTTTTCGTGCACCCATTGAGTTGTTGACATTGACATATATATATTTTTTATGCAGCTTGATAGTGAGAAAGTGGTGCTTGAAGAGCACCCAATCGGGGTCGTTGCTCATCCATCTCCCCCCCCCCCATTGTACATGTATGTCTCGATTTATTTGAAATAGTCATTGTCCCTCCATGTAGTATAGTTTTATTTGTACATGAAAGTATGTTTTTCGTGCACCCATTGATTTTTTTACATTGACATATATATATATTTTTATGTAGCTTGATAGTGAGCAAGTGGTGCTTGAAGAGCACCCAATCGGGGTCATTTCTAGTGAGGCACCATGACCCACCATTACTCACTCACGTACAGTAAGTAAAAATGTTATATTGGTTTGGAATTTGAACAAATGTACATAGAATTCTTATAGGTTGGTAAACTAACTTACAAATTTTGTTTTTTTTGCAGTCTCCACTAATGCGACCTATCCCTCTTGTTCAGCATTAGGGATCACCACTGAGAAGCCAGAAGATAAAGCTAGACTTCTCAGAAGACATTGACAACGACAATGAAAGGGGAATAAATAGAATAAATTATAGGGGAGATACATACATGTAACTTTTTGTTTTTATACACACAAATGTACATTTTGATCCACTATTTTATATTATGGCCATGTGGCATGCCAATTTTTGTAACATTATTTGTATACATATATAATATAAAGCAAAGTTCAAATTTATACATATATCGTTGACTTGATTTTGGAACATGATTTGTGTGGTTCACCTATGTGATATTATGATATGTGTGGTTCACATGTGTGATAGTATGAATTTCCAATACTTAAAGGAAGAATTTATGACTCATCCAACTAAGATCAAGTAACGATTAAGTAAGTCATGGGAGATAATCACTAGACACACTAACCATAACCATACCATACAACTACCTAAATTTAATCTATCATCAAATTTTTAACATTATGGCTATCCTCAACTTTTTAACATCATAACCATACCATACACTACCTAAATTCCATACACTAACATCATAACATCATAGCCATACCACTAACATAATAACATCATACATGTGTTTCTACTTCTAAGTCATGCATGCATGTGAACTATACCATACCATACCCTACAATACTAACATACCATACCATACTAATATACCATACCATACCCTACGATACTAACATACCATACCATACTAATATACCATGTACCATAACCTACAATACTAACATCATACCCTACAATATCCTATGATACTAACAGATCATACCATACTAAATTCCTAATATACCATATCATACCCTACGATACTAACATACCATACGATACTAATATACCATACCATATCATACCCTATGATACTGACATCATACCATACTAACATACCATACCATACTAAGATACCTTACCATACCCTGCAATACTAACATACCATAACATACCATAACATACTAACATCATACCATACTACCATACCATACCATACTAATATACCATACCATAGTAATATACCATACCATACCATAACATAACATGTACATGTGTTTCTAGCTGGTTTTCAATTTGTTCATGTACATGTGTTTCTAGTTCCATCTCATAACTTGTAAATAGGTCACTAAACCCTAGTTCCACCTCATGACTTCTCAACCCTAGTGATAACATGCAATTTATAGTTCATAAAACCCTAGTTGGTTTTCAATTTGTTCATGTACATGTGTTTCTACTTCCATCTCATAAATCGTAAAGAGGTCATAAAACCCTAGTTCCATCTCATAACTTCTCAACCCTAGTGATAGCATGCAATTTGTAGTTCATGAAACCCTAGTTGGTTTTCAATTTGTACATGTACATGGGTTTATAGTTCCATCTCATAACTTGTAAAGAGGTCACTAAACCCTAGATCCATCTCATAACTTCTCAACCCTAGTGATAGCATGCAATTTGTAGTTCATGAAACCCTAGTTGGTTTTCAATTTGTACATGTACATGTGTTTCTAGTTCCATCTCATAACTTGTAAAGAGGTCACTAAACCCTATTTCCATCTCATAACTTCTCAACCCTAGTGATAGCATGCAATTTGTAGTTCATGAAACCCTAGTTGGTTTTCAATTTGTATATGTACATGTGTTTATAGTTCCATCTCATAACTTGTAAAGAGGTTAATAAACCCTAGTTCCATCTCATAACTTCTCAACCCTAGTAATAGCATGCAATTTGTAGTTCATGAAACCCTAGTTGGTTTTCAATTTGTACATGTACATGTGTTTATATTTCCATATCATAACTTGTAAAGAGGTCACTAAACCCTAGTTCCATCTCATAACTTCGCAACCCTAGTGATAGAATGCAATTTGTAGTTCATTAAACCCTAGTTGGTTTTCAATATGTACATGTCCATGTGTTTCTACTTCCATCTCATAATTTGTAAAGAGGCCATAAAGCCTAGTTCCATATCATAACTTCTCAACCCTAGTGATAGCATGCAATTTGTAGTTCATGAAACCCTAGTTGGTTTTCAATTTGTACATGTACATGTGTTTATAGTTCCATCTCATAACTTGTAAAGTTGACCCACCAATTCAAGATTTGCATTGAAGGAAACTGAGCAAAACCCTAGTTTACAAAATCAATGCACAATGGAGTCACTGGTCCTTGAAAACACAAGGGAGAGGGCCACCTAGAGGTAATTGCATGCCAGGATACCAACAGAGTCGACTCCATTGGTATCCTAGGCACATGAAATGCTAGACATTAATACTCTCGCAAGAAAATAAAGAGAACCCAATGAAAATGTACAAACATTATTTATAGATAACTCACCTGAGGTTGTATGATTGTGTTTATAGTGTCCAGTATCATATGAATAATGTTATGTCTGTGAATGGTATCTTTCAATCACAGGTTTATTACATTGAGAATAAACTAAGGATAAATAATTGAAATTGTGCTTCAACATGCACTTTAAAGGTTAAATAACGCACCTGACAATGCACTCAGACGAGTAGACCATCTGGATCATCTCTACTGCCGATGGTGTCCATCAATCTTTTGTGCTCTATATGAGGTAGCAAGTATCGTACATGTGACCTATTTTCGTGACTAAGTGTTCGCAGCTTGATGTTTATACCAAATACTAGGTTGGTGAAGTGGTAAACAATAGATCATGGTCTATAATCCTGATATACATACCCACCCTTCCTTTTCTATTGTGCTTCAAGTGTCAAGTACTCCCCTTTTATAACCATTGAGCCAGTTGGGTATTCAATATTTTCATCATCTATAATAGGTTTGAGAATGGTTTGTTTCCCCTCTAAGCAACGTGCCAACCATTAGTTAGAACCCCATTCATTATTTTTTGGAGCAACCACTACATATATCTGACCTATGAAAGGAAGTAGGTCGAGTTAGCAATAAATTTTAAAATAAGGTCTTTCATTTATAATTTATACATAAATTAAATTCTACTTAGGTCGAGTTAACAATACATAAATTAAATTTCTAATTTAGGTACAACTAATTTACTTTTTGTACCTGCTTGTATGAGATCCGATATGTGATCATAGTCTGTAGAAATATGTCTCTGATCATATTCCAAATGGTCTATTTTATTAACCCCCTTGAAATTGGTGTCAAGTGTCACTTGATCCCATGTATCAACTGCATCTGTATACTCACAATCATCCCATTCATCTATGCTACAGGAATTGCAAAAGAAAGCCTTCAATCTTGTCCAAATATGTAGGGCCAAGTTGTCTGAGCTTCTAATTGAATGAAACTGTCGAGTTCCATGCATTGTGTTCACCCGATGTGTTTGGGATCGGTCCACATTTGTCACCTCCCACAATATTCTCCACACTAGGTGTTTCCTTGTTGCTTGTTCTCCCATGATAGATGCACACCATTTCACTATAGATTCAGGGCATTGAAGGTGAGCACCTGTAAACTTCATCTCTTCCCTTCAAAGGGCAGTTTTTATGCATGCACCAACACCATCGTGCTCTCCTTTTCCATGACCAATTTCAAAGTAGTTCCATACACTAGTACAAAATGAGAAATTAATGACTAAAATCAGGCTATAAACAACTATTTTTGAGTCGGTGACTAATAGTAGATAATTTCCACTATCTTATAGCTAGTCGTATTTCACTTAGTCATTAATAGCTTGACTTATTAGTCATTGATTTAGTCATTGATAGTCAATGATTTAGTAATGGATTTAGTCATTGATAGTCAATTATTTAGTCATTGATTTAGTCACAGATTTATTCATTGATTTAGTAACTTATTGCAACAATTAATGACCAGATATACGACTAAATAAACTACTAGATGATAACGTATTAATGACTAAGCTAAATACGACTAAACGTTGGTCGTGCTATACGATACAGGAAATTAGCTACTAATAGTCATATATATGCGAATTTATTCATTTTCGTAGTCACAAATTTATGATAGGGTATGGAGGAATCGAACCACCAATCTCTTGCCTATAAATAGGTAGGTTCTCTACCATTGAGCTAGAACCCTTTAAGAAGTTGTTATTGCTTGATAATTATGATATTCAAACAAATTTTGCATCATTCAAGCATACAAAGTAATGATCATCAAGTTACTATAGATCCATAATAGCTTACCTTGTACTAGTCCTTCAAGTCACAAAGAAAAGGAAAGCTTGGGAAGAACACAAGGTGCTCCAAAGGAACAAAGGGATGAAAACTCAAGTATAATCAAACTGAGGCAACAATGGACTATAGTTTCTTTGCTCTTCAATTCCTCCTCCTTCAATGTATCCAAGGGGTTCCTTATATAGCACTCCAAAAGGGTAATGGAAGGTTGAATCCAAGTGATCTAAAGTCATATGGAAGGCCAAGAGTCAGGAACTTCGGACTCATATGAGGAAAAATCCAAAAATGTTTGGATTTATGCACACATCCGGATGTACACGGGTTTGAGGTCAAAAGTCGCATGTACACGCGAGTATCGGTTTAAAAGTCGCGTACAACAATAAACAGGTGTTTTTTAGGGATGATATTGGAACATCAAAGTATAATATAAGTCCATGGGGTCTAAGGAATCTGCAGAGGGAAATGGAAGGCCATAAATATGTGATCAACCATGTGTGGTAAAATCATCTGTAACAACTAGGTATCAGCAAGTATTTTCCCCCAAACGAGCATCACATAATTTTTTAGGCACTTCTCATTGTATCATCAGTATGAAATTTCCATTAAAGGATTAATTGAAAATTACAAAATGGATCCATTTACCAATGAGCAATCCACAACAAACTTCATACTCTCATATTTTTGTTTGATATATACACATTTCCTCCTTGTTTTAGTGACAATGAGCTTTAAATTGACATTTTAAGAGTTGTTAGATATTGGAGTAGTGCACTTTTTAGTTACTTTGAGAGAATCTTATTTTGGTGGTGGGTGATTTGGTTGGATGCAAATATCTTCAATGTTTGATCCACTTTGAACATGTGTCGAATCTTAGTTTTCCAATGGAACCCCCAAAGGATATATGGATAGGAAATTTTAACGAGAGGGTTGATTGAGGATATTCTGAAAATTTTAAGTCACATCCTATCTTTTATCCTTCAACAACATATCACATTCAACTACACCAATATTTAAGGTCCCTTTGTTAGATATCCCGTGTTAATATATGGTTAAATGGAGAATAAAATCCAATGGGAAGTTAAAATCCTCATAAAAATTAATATTTCCCTAAGGGGTTTTGGTTTTGATAGGGATTCTTCAACGATAAGTACAAAAAAGGTTCGAGGGAGATGTCGAAGGTAGAGGAACACATAGAAACCAACGAAGGGTTCCCCGTTAATTAAGGATTCCCAAATGTTTGATCTTATTGTACATTCTAATTTTGATTTTATTTTATGCTTTAATAAAATTCAGAAAATTGCCAAGATAAACATTGCATATACCCCTCCACGTTTAGTTTTCTTAAATTTTTTTTTTGTGAATATAAAAATATTTTTAAATTAAAACAAAATTTAATTTTAATTTTAATATTAACGTTAATTTTAATTTAGACATTAGATTTAAAAAGAAAAACAAAACATAAAACAAAACAAAACATTTTTCTTATTGAAAAAACAATTTTCATTTTCCCACAGAAAGCAAAGTTTGGAATTTTCATTTTCCCTCTCAAAGCAAAGCTTGGAATTTTCATTTTCCCTCCAAAATCAAAGCTTGATGATATAAGGGGTTTTTGTATTACAGTTTAATGTTATTGTCTTGCTTGGCTTCAAAGGCATGCTTCTTTTGATGTACAAGTTTTGATTTCATTTGAAATGTGTTTGATATGATCCATAGTTTGGAAAGGGTTTCGTGTTACCTACAGTTTGATGTGATTGTCTTGCTTGGATTCAAAGGAATGTTGGTTTTTTAATGTAGGGGTTTTTATTTTGACCTTCCAGTTAAAAACATTCCTACTACCCATTCCATTCCAAGTTATTGGTGGAAGAAGATTGGTGAGGTATATCCTTGGTGAATTGAAAGGATGGGATGTGTTTTTTCTAGGTGAACATAGGTATTTATTTTTATTCTTTAGATTTACCAATTTAATAAATTGAGGCTCTCTAATGTTCTAAATTCATCATTATAATTCGTAGGAACTTGAAAATTTGATTAGGTTATACATGTAATTGACACAAAATTTGAGTGCCATTGATGCTTTTTGGGTAAGATATGGTAGTTTAATTAAACATACATGGCATTCACAAATTTAATTCAATAAAAAGAAACTTGGCCCTAGGTCTTGATGACCTACTGTCACGTCGCCACCCCTATACTAGAGAGATAACACAACTATAATGCTATCAAATCCAGGAAATTTAAGTCCCATGAACATAAGATAAAAATGCATTGAACTAACAATATGCACATATGCATAAAAATTTCAAATACAACGGAAGCAATTACATTTATTTAAGAATTCAACATTTTCATTATAATTAATAAAAAAAAAATACAGTTGCAGAGATTGCAAATAATAAATACTTATATTGAAAGAAGCTTGTCCCGCAACCATCTACATCGTTGCAACGTTCCACCCAATCATAGGCCATTGTTTTTATCATTCTCTAAGCACCACTTCCACCCCCGAGCTGGGAATGATTCCCACAAGGAATAAGGGAACACTAGCAGGATCACACATAGCCAAAGACATGTCAAAATCCATCCAATCCAAAACTATATCTGGGTTTATTAGGCTCCTAAGAAGGTGGAATGTTTGAATTGCTAAGCTAGTGAGATCAAGTACTAACCTACGGACATTTGCACCAGATCATGCTTGGATCCTAAAACATATACACACCCAACACAAGGAAGCATCCCCTTCTCTGCTACGCAATCCCTCGGGCTATGTCTTCCCTTCCAGTGCTCTTCAAGGTGTACAAAGAAGAAAACCAACCCCTCTTGATATGTTTGTGAGGTTCCCTTCTACACTAGGTTTATCAAGCTAATTCAGACCCAATTCCACTCCAAACCAATTCAGACCAAGGAAAAATATGCACACACAACAAGATACAAAATTTTGGGTTTAGGAAAAACGATTTACAACAAAAAATGGATTGGTGAAATGGGGAAAAACAACCCATAATGATCAATTCAAATTCATCAACGATTCTGGGCATTGCATGAGCTAAATCGACTGCTACAAACCCCAAAATCGTAATTCTTTGCTGTCCATTCACTCCACAACACCAAAATGGATTTCCTAGGTAAGCAAAATGAGGAAAGTGACATCAATTCATGGAATGAGAGAGCCCAGCACTGAGCATTACCAGAACAACTTCTCAACCATGGGGAAAAATGAAGAAAATTACTACCCACGTGAGGGAAAACACATAGGTAGACCAAAAACGTGAAGGAGAGAGCTCTCTAAGCTTCCAATGTGTGTGTAAATGGAGGACCTGGGTGAACAACTGAGTGGGCATGCATTTTTGGGTGTTAACTTGCCCCATAAGTCAAAATCACGTTTCCCAAAAACTGATGGCTTCTCCAATTCAAATTTGGACTGCCATACTCTTCCCATCCCCATGCAATAACTACCTCAACCAATTTCTGGCAGAAATAAATGATTGGGTGAATAAGACAAGAAAGTTGGTAGACAACTTGATGGGTTTTCCCCTTGAAATTTGGCTCCCCCCCCTTATCCTTAGGAAATCATGCCCCCATCTATTTTATTGTTGCATTGACATAGTTGGTTGTGGGTATTTAATCAAATTTCATATTTACATGATGTCCAAAATTATAACGTGCATGGATAGCACAATATACCATCGGCATTGATTTTAATCGTCGAAACCTAAAACTCTAAATCGATGGTGGGGATTTTTCCTTGAGCTCCACACCATGATTAATTACAATATAAACATCATATACATTTTTAATGAAAACAGGGTCAAAACCAGGGTGTTACATTTCCCTCCCCCTTCAACATCACTATCCTCTGTTCTTTACAAAATTGAACAAAATGCTACACTGGCACCGCCCTCAGTGTTTCGTAGAATTGAACAAAAATGGATGTGCCAATCGCATGGCATCCTTCGGCTCCTACGTAGCCTCGTCAGGACTGTAGTGCTCCCATTGCACCTTCACCTGTCCAATGGCTCGATTCCGAAGCAATGTGACCCTTCTGACGAGGATGCACATTGGATTGGTTTGGAACTCTCCCTTGGGCTCCACCTGAATCACATCCCAATTTATCACATGGTTAGGATCGTGTACATACTTCTTAAGAAAATAAACATGAAAAATATTATGAGCTCTAGTTCTAGTAGGTAATGAAAGTCTATATGAAACTGGACCTATTCTTTCAAGCACTTCAAACAACCCACAATATCTAGGTGACATCTTGGCACAACTTCCAAGATTCAAGGAACTCTTCCTAGCCCTCTCTCTAAGGTAAACATGATCCCCAACATTGAATTCTCTGTGCACTCTATGCTTATCAACATATCTTTTATTTTTTTTATTTTTTTTTATTTTTTCTGTCTTGGGATGCTTTCATATTTTGCTTGATATTTACAACCTCCTGCTCCATATCCTTGAGAAATTATGGACCAAACATAATCCTGTTCACTGGATTATCCCATGTCGCTAGTGTGCTACACCTTCTTCCATACAATGCTTCATATGGACTCATTCCCAATGATGCTTGTTGTCCATTGTTATATGAAAATTCTACCAAGTGTAAATAATCTTCCGACTTGGTTGGTTTTTCCATCACATACATGTGAAGCATGCCTTCAAGCACCTGATTCAGTCTCTTTGTATGCCCATCAGTATGAGGATGGTAGGCAGTGCTGAATTTCAGCTTTCTACCCAAATTCGCAAACAACCCCTTCCAAAATTTTTAAGTGAACTTGACATCTCTATCATAGACTATTGCATTTGGAAATCCATTCAATTTGAAAATATCCTTCATGAATATTTTTGCAATGTCATCAATATTATGTGTGGACTTAACCGGTATGAAATGTGTTGCCTTTGCCAACTTGTCCACCACAACCATGATGGAATCATGTTGTCTCCAAGTCATTGGAAATCCTGTAATAAAATCCATGGAAATAAATCCCCATTTCCATTTTGGAATTGGAAGAGGCTGCAACAAACCTAATGGGTGTTGATGCTCAACCTTCACCAGCTGACATTTCATGCACCTTGAAATATACTCAGCCATGTACTTTTTCATTCCTGGCCAAAAATATTGCTTTCTGGCTGTAGCAATTGTCTCATAATATCTTGGGTGACTAGAATATGGATCTTGGTGGATCTCATCCATAACAACTCTCCTTAAATATGCTACATTTGGAATATAAATTCTATTCTTATAGGTAATAAGTCCATCTTATTCCAATTTATATCCCTGGTACTTATTTTCAAGGGTTTGTTGCTGCAACTTTTCCTTTATCTGCACATACAATGCATCTTCAATAGCTTGATTAACAATCTACTATCTCAAATCTGATTGGAAAATACTAAGAGATTGCACATGCATTTCCTGCACCTTCCTGCCGAGTGCATCAACTACCTTATTCTCTTTTCCTTTTATTTGTTTGATTTCAAAATCAAACTCACATAAAAGCTCGAGACTTCTCGCTTGTCTAGCATTTAGAGTAGGCTGATCAAACAAATACTTCAAACCATAATAGTCTGTCCTTAGCTCAAATCTTCTTCCCATCAAGTAATTCCTCCACATATTGAGAGCATGTACTATGGCTGCAAGTTCTAGATCATAAGTGGCATAGTTCTTCTCATGCTCCTTCAACTTTCTTGATTCATAACATAGCATGTGGTTGTCTTGCATAAGGAATCCTGCAAGCCCTTGACCGCATGCATCAATACACACCACAAAATATTTTTTTGGGTCTGCAATCTTCAATACTGGTGCACTTGTGAGAATATTCTTCAACTATTGGAAGCTTTCTTCACACCTTAGTGTCCATTCAAACTTTATTCCCTTCTTTTGCAAAGAAGTGACTGGATGTGCAACCTTGGAGAATCCTTCAATGAATCTCCTATAGTATCATGCAAGTCCCATAAAAGATCTTACATCTGTCACATTCCTTGGTGTAGGCCAGTTCATAATGGCCTCAATATTCTCATGGTCTATAGATATTCCTTCATTTGAGATAATGTGACCCAAATAATGAATCCTATCTTTATAGATGTCACACTTGCTCAACTTTGCATACAACTTATGCTCCCTGAGCAATTGCAATGTCAATATTAGATGTTCTTCATGCTCTTCCTCATTCTTAGAATAAATAAGAATGTCATCAAGGAAAATAAGAACAAACTTGTCCAAATACCTGCTGAAGACACTATTCATAAGGAACATAAATGTAGTTAGTGCATTTGTGATACCCAATGGTACCACCACAAACTCATAATGTCCACACCTTGTTTTGAAGGTTGTCTTGTGAATGTCTTCATCCTTGATTCTCACCTGATGGTAACTAGACCTTAAGTCAATATTGGAAAATACCTTTGCTCCTCTCATTTTATCAAAGAGGTCATCAATCCTAGGCAACAGGTATTTATTCTTCACAGTGACTTTGTTCAACTGTCTGTAATCAATACACAACCCGAGTGTACCATTTTTTTGGAACTGCTTCTCCCCAAGGAGATACACTTGGCCTGCTATACTTCTTCTCCAACAACTCTTGCAGTAGCATCTTTAACTCTAGAATTTTTGGTGTACTTATCTTGTAGGGTGTCTTGGAAACTTGTGCTACTCCTGGCACAAGTTCAATTGTGAAATCAATTTCCCTCTTTCGAGGAAGCCTTGAAATATCGCCATCAGGAAATACAGGGCCCTGGATTCTTGCAGTACATGATACACTCTACAACCTTTCCTACAACACTTCTTCAGCTCCATTGCTCAAATTTGCCTAACAGAACTCACCTTTGGAATTCCTTTCACAACCCTTGAGCTGCCTTCTTCATCCAAGCACTCAAAATTCTTGTTGTAACAATAAAGTTTTACTCTGTGAGCTTATAACCAATCCATTCCAATTATAATGTCTTAAGAACCAAGTGGCAGAACATTCAGATCTACATAAGTGACCCATCCATTCATTACCAATGGACATTTATCAACCACTTCACTAACCTTGCTCTTAGTTCTAGTGGCTAGCTGAGCCAACCAGGATTTTCTATGCTTTAACTTATTAAAAGTACAAATCTCAAATACTCTAGGAGTGCTATAACTATGAGTAGATCCAGGGTCAATCAAAATGGAAATAGATTGCTCAACAATCTTACCTGCAACTTCAACCATAGTGGACAGGTGATCTACCTGATGGTCCTCCTGCGCTGCATAAATCCTAGGGAAAACCTTTGCTACTTGACCCACTATTTATTCTTCTTGAATGTTGTAAGCTGGCTTTACATTCCCATCCTCAAGCAAACAATTCCTGCGCATGTGGGGTCCTCCACATTTCCAACATTGGAGTGGTTCTCTGTTCTGTTGTGGATCTCTTGGATTTTCTCCCACCACTCTGGCTGACTACTTCTCATCTTGGGATGGCTACTTCTACTGATTCCTGAAGTTAGAAGGTTTGACACCTTTCTTCCTTTGGTTAGACTTCTCATTCTTTTTTTCCTTCCATGTCTTATGTTAACAAAGTTTTCCTTTGATTTGCTCCTAGAAATACTTAGCTTTTCTTATTCCTTCTTCTAGAGTTCTAGGTTCATAAAAATCAATTATGTCTTTATAAGAATGAGGTAATCCACTCAAGAAATGCTAGATTTTCACTTTTTCATCTTTGATGTACTTGACATACCTTAACAACTCTAAGAACTTGTTTGCATACTCTTCCATGATCTGTTGTCCCAATATCATCTCATGGAACTCTTTGATCTTATCATCATAGTACCTGTCAGAGAGGTACTTCTGCTTGAAATACTTCTAGAACTGTTTCCACACAATCTTCCTTTCATTAATATTTTTCACTTGCCTGAAGTGCTCCCAGCATATGGATGTTCTTTGGTCAAATTGAATATGGATACCCTAGCCTTCATATTTCCAGAGTAGTCTTGGACTTGGAAATATTTTCTCATCCCATGAAGCCAAGCTTCAGCTTCTTGACCATTCTTTACCTCACCATTAAAGGTAGGTGGCCTTGCGTTCTTAAATTCATCATGTGAAAAGTTCTGGTAGTGCCTCTTTCTCTTATTATTGTGGGAAGAAGAACTTGAACTGCCAGTGGATCTTTCAAAGTCAGATGACCAACTAGGAGATATCTTTCTTCTTCCAATAGTGCTTTTACTTCCTTCTGGTCTTACTGTCTAGTCTCCAGAGTTCATCTGCCTCTGAATGTTTGTCAAAATTTGCAGCATGGCTGCATTCAGCCGATTCTTATCTTCCCGAGCCTTAACCAATATTTCATTATCTTCCCTATAAATTTTCATCCCCACCCTTAGGATTCTCATGGTGGCTTCAAAATCCGAGGGAGTGTCTTGAAATCTTCTCTCATTAGAATTTGTCTCAGCATTCGCAACTTGTATGTTTTCTCCCATAGCATCTTCCTCATACTCATTGGGATTCTATGCATCATCATACATGTTGTAGGTTCTCATGGTTGAGCCAAAACCAACTTTATTGAACTGTACTATGTAGAATGCTTTCTTTGAAGGTGATTATGATTCTGCAAAATGTGTTCATAAACACAATTGTTAGCTGCATAAAATTGAAAGGAATGATACCTTACTTACCCGCAATTAAAAAAGATCATGTACAAATAATAGATCAATGCTATGAGAAATGATGCTAAGAAGAAGCACAGGAAATATATCTTGCTACTAAGAATTCTCACAAGCATACACCAGAAAAATAGAGAGAAGAAAAGAGACAGAATCACATGAATGAAGAGATGAATATTGGTTTGTATCCTTCCATTTAATAATTATGAATAATAGTGTACCTAAATAGTACATCCCTCATAGGAAAATCGAGTTGTATGGAGACAACTCATAAAGCTCACTGAAGGCTGACTTACCAAAATATAGCAAACCCCCATAGGTGGCTAAAGCACTTCCCAAATCTATCAAGGACCTCACGAATTGGAAAAATCATGAGTGAGTTTCCAAGGAGATGGAAAAAACATGCTAATCCTAGAAAATGGAGGAAAACTCATGAAGGATGAATTGGAAAAAAAAGCACCCAGTTTCCTAGTTTGACTAGCTTTACCTTATCCATAGAAAAGAAAAAAAAGCAGAATAAAGTAGAATCTGCTGTAAAGTGCTGTATACTAATTTTGGATGGTCAAAAGGTGGTCAAGATCAACCCAAAATTAGAAATAAATTATTCTTAGGATGTAGATGGCATGTATTGAATTTAAGGTGCAAGTGGATGCCAACTAATTAAGTTAGTGGGTGAATAATTAATCAAATAGTGATTAATTATTTTATCCTAAGGTATGCGAGGGTTTAATATATTTCAACAAATCATAAATTGACAAATTTTTCAAAACACACACTTTTATCACTAGAAACGACTGCCTCAAGGGGATGACGGGGGTTAATCTGGTGCATAAGATCATTGCCATTTTTCATCTTTCTGGCCCCTGCAATCCCACTAAAAGCATGCTAAACTTCTCTATTTCGGCCGAACTCAAATTTTCCATCTAGTCAGTGAACTCACCAAAGTTTTTCGACATGTCGGCTCAACTCATCATTTTCGTTCGATTGACAAACTTTTCCTTGGCTCCTGAAGTGTTGGAAAAAATCTGATTTTGCTTCTGATATTATTCGTAAACCTACCCTTTTCTTCCGATCAGAAAAACTTGTCGTTTCCTTTTGAAGTGTTAGCAGAACTCATCGAATTCACCCGACATATCGAATTTTTTTTACCTTTTCTTGCTGACAAGGGAATTTTTGACACTTAGAAGAATTTTGAGAAATTTTTCTTTCTTTCCTTGTTATCAACAAAAATCAACTTTTTCGCCCGACAAAACTCGCCTTTCTCGCCCGATACGCATCGATGAAACTCGCTGAGTTCATCCGACATGCATCGGAAAAACTCACAACATTTTTTTGAAATGACCATACTTAGAAAAACTTGGAATTTTTTTCCATCCTTTCTTTGTCATCGATGAAACTCGCAAAGTATTACCAATGGGTATCAACGATACTTACCAAACTCAACCGATGTATCAAAAAAACTCAACAAGTTTACCCGATTTTTCAACACTTAGAATTTTTTCGAAAAAAAATCTTATTTTTCTTCTTGTCGGCTCATGTTAGTATTCCATGCTGACGCCATCGCCTCAACTCAACATTTCAAGCCGATATGCATCGCTGTGATCTTCGTTGGCTTGACTCATCTAATTCAACCAACATATCTACAAAACTCATTGAGTCTTGTTGACATGGAAATTTTTTCCGTTACTTAGAAAAATTCATGAAAATTTTTCTTTTTCTCCGACATTGGCTCAACTCAGCTAGTTCAGCCGACAGTGTATCGGTAGAACTCGGTCAACTGAGCCGACATAGGAAATTTCCAACACTTGGGGAAAGTTTTGAAATTTTCTCCTTGTTTGCTTCTTTTCCCTTGCTGACCATGGTGTAATCGAACCTCTGTCAGCTTCTATTCATGGACCATTGAGGCCTAATGCTACAACATGAGCTCTGATACCACACTGTCACGTCCCCACCCCTCTACCAGAGGGAGAACGTGACTATAATGCTATCAAATACAGGAAATTTAAGTCCCATGAACACAAGATAAAAATGCATTGAACTAACAATATGTACAAATGCATAACAATTGCAAATACATCGAAAGTAATTACATTTATTTAAGAATTCAACATGTTCAATATAATTCATTAAACAAAATACAGTTGTATAGATTGCACATAAGAATACTTATCTTGAAATAAGATTGTCTCGCAACCAGTTACTTCGTTGCAACGTTCCACCCAACCATAGCCCTTTGTGCTCATCATTCTCTCAGCATCACTGCCACCCCCGAGCTAGGAATGATTCCCACAAGCAATAAGGGAACACTAGCAAGCTCACATATAGCCAAAGACATTTCAAAATTTAGCCTAGCCAAAACTACATTTGGGTTTATCAGGCTGCTAAAGAGGTGGAATGGTTGAATTGCTAAGCTAGTGCGGTCAACCACTGAGCTATGGACACTTGCACCAGATCGCGCTTGGCTCCTAAAACATATACACACCCAACATAAGGAATCATCCCCTTCTCTTCTATGTAGTCCCTCAGGATATGCCTTCCCTTCCAATGCTCTTCAGGGTGTGCAAAGAAGAAAACCAAGCCCTCTTGATTTGTCTGTGAGGTTCCCTTCTATACTAGGTTTATCAAGCTAATTTAGACCCAATTACACTCTAAACCAATTCAAACCAAGGAAAAATATGTACACACAACAAGATACAAAAGTTTGGGTTGAGGAAAAATGTTTTGCAACCAAAAACAGATTGGTCAAATGGGGAAAAACAACCCAGAATGAGCAATTCGAATTCAACAACGATTCTGGGCATTGCATGAGCCAAATCGACAGTTACAAACCCCAAAATTGTAATTCTTTGCTGGACATTCAATCCACAACACCAAAACAGATTTCTTGGGCATGCACAATAAGGAAAATGACAACAATTCGTGAAATGAAAGAGCCCAACACTGAGCATTACCAGAACAACTTCCCAACCATGGGGAAAAATGAAGAAAATTGCTTCCCACGTGAGGGAAAACACATCGGTAAACCAAAAAAGTGAAGGAGAGAGATCTCCAAGCTTCCACTGCATGAGGAAATGGAGGACATGGGTGAACAAAAGAATGGGCATGCATTTTTGGGTGTTAACTTGCCCCATAAGTCAAAATCATGTTTCCCAAAAACTGATGGCTTCTTCAATTCGAATTTGTACTTCCATATTCTTCCCATCCCCATGCAATAACTACCTCAACCAATTTATGGAAGAAATAAATGATTGGGTGAATAATACAAGAAAGGTGGTTGACAGCTTGATGGGTTTTCCCCTTGACATTTGGGTTGTCCCCCCTATCCTTAGGAAATCATGCCCCCATCTCTTTTAATGTTGCATTGACATATCTGGTTGTGGGTATTTAATTAAATTGCATATTTACATGATGTTAAAAGTTATAACATTCTTGGATAACACAATATACCATCAGCATCGATTTTAATCGCCGAAACGTAAAATGCTAAATCGACGGTAGGGATTTTTCCTTGAGCTCCACACAATGATTAATTACAATATATACATCATATACATTTTTAATGCAAACGGGGTCAAAACCAGGGTGTTACACCTACTATATTCATGGTACCCACATACTTATAGATCAGAGATCAAAACTTCTTCAAACCCACACAATCTTGCACCTATTCTTAAAAACCTGTAGAGAGGCTTATTAAGACCTTTGTCAAATTTTTTAAATCCAACTTTTTGGCCCGGAATTCCAATCATTGGCCTGAGGATATTGGAGAACTATGATGATCTTAGCAATTTTAACACTGTCAAATTCTAGAGTTAACTGAGCTCCCATCAAAATTATTTCAATATTGCAGAGAGCCCATTTGGATTCATTATTCTTCATGATCTTTCCTGCACATTTGGATTCATTGGTATTAGAATCCTTGGACTAGTCCAAGACCCCTGTAAGTGTTTTCTGTAGCGGACTAACATAAATTGTAATTGGTCTATGCATATGACATGGTTAACTGTAAGAGAATAGAACCGAAAGCTTCCTGCATGGGTAAACAGAAAGGGATATTTTATAAGTTGTTTCCAACACCATTTCTATTCCCATCTCCAATCACCATCAACATTGAACTCAACATGCATTGGCACTACATCCATCATTGTTGTTACGGAAAATATTTCATATGGCTTGGGGTGGACCACAATAGACTGAATGACACCAGAAACAAACCCATTTCAATATGCAGTAGAGATAAAAATAACTCACACTAAGGAATGGAAGGCATACCTTATTCCGTAAGGTTTTAGTCGATCCCTGTTGATATTTTGAACCATGCTTGTACCTACAATTCATCCTCAACAACAACAAACAAGAAAATCATGATATATGTTAAAGTGTTAGGCCTACTCTAGCATATATAAATCAAAGTAACTACATCATCCATGGATAAAGATCATACATACAAACACTGGACATGAAATGAGTATTTATATTAATAATGAACAGAGATACAAGTGACAATCTCTGTCAGCACCTCATCGAAACGAAGAAACTGAGTCCTCCACCTTGGCCTCCATCACTTCAATCCTCCATCTCAATGACAAGCTTACAATGCAAAGGCAAGATTGGGAAGAGAAACAATGGATTCTCAGAAGGACAAAGGGGATGCAGACTCAAGCATATGTGAATGAGGCTCAAATGAACTATAGTTTCCTTGCTCTCTTATTTTCTCCCCCTCCAATGTATCCAAGGGGCCCAATATATAGCCCTTCAATAGAAAGTGAAGGGTCACGTCGGAGTGTTTCTAGAAATATGGAAGGCCAAAGGTCAAGCTATTCGTGACTCTATGAGGAAAAACCCAAAATATTTATTTTTGGGAACATTTCTTGATGTATGCGAGTCACAGTGGGACAAGATGCGTGTACACACGAGATGTAAGCTTGTGACTTGCATATACACATAAATAGGGTTTTTTTGAAGTGTTTCTTGGAAAATCAAAGTATATTTTGAGCAAAGGGGGTCCAAAGAGTCTGCAGAAGGACATGGAAGGCCATAATAGTGTGATCTACCAAGTGTGGTGAAATCAACTATAACAATTGTCAACAAGAAAACCTAATTGGAAACACTTTATTTTGTAATTATTGTAGCATATCGTTAGGTGAAAGGGGAAAGGTTCAAAGGGTAATGGGGTATGTTATTGACTTGAATAACACGTCCTTCATGCGGGAATGGGGGATGACTAAATGGGGCAATGGTGAATGTGAACTCGTAATGAATAACTCTAGGTACCTTACTGATCCTTCCTTCTCTCTTGGGTTAGTTTCGATCCGTCCGTCCATCCGTTGTACTGCCTCACCTTAAACATTGGTTGTATTCTCATTGTACCATCTCACCTCAAACTATGTTATCCATATCAATCAAATTTTGAGGTATAAAAAACACTAATCCTGCCCCATTTCATAGGCTTCTTAAAAGTTATGAAACCAACCATTTTGATCCTACTAAGCATGCCTGCATTGAAGGCCATGGTCTTTCCAACACTTTCATCAACTAGACAGGATATTTTTGAATTGCAGAGGTGATAGGACACCTTTTGTTTGTTACAGGAATAGACAAGATTTTATGAATTACAGAGGTGATAGTCACATTTAAAACATCTATATTAGTGGACCCAAGATTGGTATCCATTTTAACTTTGTAAATATCAATGGTAATAAAATTGAGACATTTGCATAAAATTCAAATAGTACGTTATAATCCTAAAATAGTTTCTTAAATATAAGCTTCTTGTATATGGTGACAAAATAGAAGTATACCAAGATAAAGTGCCATACCATTGGGAAGATCAACACCTCGATCTGGTTCATTGTAGAATGCATTCCATTGCATCTTCCCACATCCAGCATCACAAGAAACATAGTGTTGTTTGTGTCCCAGAAATACTTGATACATTTGGGACAAGAGTCAATTATCAGATATTAACACATTTCTTCCTGTGGAATGACTAAGACATGACATCTTTCCCCATACTTATTATTTATCTCTATTCGTGCGGGTTATACACATGACAACGATTATCCAATGATATCTAACTATATTCCTAAGTAAATTAAAAAGGTGCATAAAATTCTAGAGACAATTATAAAACCAACATCAAAGAATATGCCCCATATTTTCAATGTCAGGAAGCATAAAATCTGCCATGTCAGTGTAACATGTATACCCCAAGCAAGTAGCTTATTTTGGCCCTAAAATCTTCTTGCATGCCTATAATATTAACTTGTCACTGACAGGAATACCTACATCCAATAGAATTCTGTGATGTATTTCTAGAGTCTTGATAAGCTATTAATATGCATCCGAAGAATAAGATTTGGGAGATTATGCCATCATTATCTTAACCATATTCCATCTGCATCAATCAAAAGTTCACTCTCATAATGATGAACATCCTATAATGTTACCATTACTTGATTAACATTTCCTAGTCAAGATACCATGAATGCACAAATCTGACCAAAATTCTAAGAATACTTTTGATTGTAATCAAAACTTGAAATTTCCATTATCCCAATCGTGCAATGATTTCCTGAGCAATGTATCTTTGAAAATATAAATGTGGGTAATAAATGTATAAATATTAACTTGGTGACATCATATTCAAAACCAATGACATTGTTATTGTTTTCAATGATCTCTTGTTCGAATGCACGTGATAAGATTTGTTGTGAAGCCATCTGGATAATAACTATAGTAATAGAGAGTCCCCTTGTTAGGATTATTATTAATCCTCTCTTTGAACATGTTAGTCTATTTGTTTATTTCCCTAGATTAGGAGGTCTTAATCACTTCACATATACCACTTACTGCACCTATCTGCATGCATTTTGGTGCTCCATGGATCAATCCCTATAATTTAGGAACCCACTATGAGTGTCACCAGCAGTGTGTAGTAGTTGAGTCCAATAGGTATTTAGTTATATCCAATTGTGATCTGATCCCCATTAGTTAGATCACTCCCAATGTATCTAGCGCTAGTTTGCATGATTCAAGGGAATATAGGCATCTTTGTTCACCTACCCTCTTCAGTTAACTGGTTGTAAGCTATTTTAGTGATTTGGAGTTGCACTAGTTATCTCTAGTGGTGATTTTACCACACTAAGTTAGCTCCTAAGTCAGTCTAGGTTGGTAGGTTCATCTGCCTCTTCAGGCATTTGAATTATTCCTTGATGTTGTATTATATATTCACCCATGATGTGAATATTATTGAATTGAAGATTTCTCATATTGTTCCTCAACTCATTGTGTAATAACAATTATTCTTCTCTATATTTTTCTTGTGCAATCTATGTGAAGACTATTTTTGTCCCAAGATATACCAGCCAGAATCTAATATGGTATCATATCCTTGTCATGCTATTCAAATCTCCCTTAGATACTTCCATTGATGCACCAAAAGCAACTGGGTTCCACGTAATTCCTGGAATAATTGCATTACCCCCTCTGGATTTTGTCTAGGGAAGTCTATCCAGGTGTGTTGCACCCAGATAATGTGCTCTTTGTTGAAGTAGAGGTTGATTTGTATAACACAAATTTTCTTTCTGGTTTTGTACAGGTATTCATTTCTCTCACCAGTAGCGCAACAACAAAGCATGGTTCTATCCAAGACAATAACCTTGACTTCCTTCAATTAATATGAATGGAAATCAAATATTGAGATACTGTTGCACACCATAGGTATCTACAAAGTTACTATGGCCTTATAAATCGAGCTTAATGCAGTTGTTGAGAAAGCGAGGTGGCATAACAAGAAGGATGCGAATTATGCCTTACTCTCTCTCTCTCTCTCTCTCTCTCTCTCTCTCTCTCTCTCCGGAACTTCTTTTCCATATTTATAGATTAATAGGACCTAATTAAGTGTGGATCAAACTTGAATCCCTCTTCGAAAAGAAATATGAACTTATAGGACTTCAATTGGAGAATGAGTTAATCTCATTGAGACTAACTGAATTCAAAACCATTGAGGAATTCATCACCAAGTTTAAGTCACTAGTTATTTTCCTCAAGAAGTGTCAGATTGATAAGAATAAAGAGTAATTAATCATCTCCATCTTATCAAATTTGGGTACGAAATACTCAATTTTTCTGTCAACATTCCATGCTACTAAGCTTGTAGTTCGAAATTGGAGGATGCCATCCCCAGATGCATTCATAGATTCTCTCATTCAAGAGGAATTCAAGATGATTAAAATGGAGACTCTTAAAACATCCCAGGATCATGTGTTTATATCTCTTGAAAGAAATAATTTTGATTCCAAAGGAAAGCTAAAAGTGAAGGAGTAGAATCCAAAGTTAGACTTCGAAGATGAAGGTTATTCCTCTAGTGATGAAGGCTTGAATTCCAAGAAGAAGGGAAACAAGAAAATAAGATCAAAGTGTACCTATTGAAGTAACCCTTCTTACAATGAAAAATATTGTTTTAAAAAGAAGATGGAAATCATGACTCAATTTCTTGAAAGGAACAACATTGATGTTCCATATTTTGCAAGAAAAGAAGGAAGGGAAAATTCTGTTGATCCCCAAGGGCACTATCACACTATGCAATTCAAAGGTAATGATTTCCATGACTTGGTTACTATAATAAAGTATTTTTTTTTATATCTCTTATTTTCATAATCATTATTATATATAAGAATCATAAATCTCCTTTTCTCCCTTGAAAAAGATACCTATTAGTCTCCTAGAGCCATGCCCTCTCAATACTAGTTTTTTGTCACTAGTTTTTGACTTTCCTTCATAAAATTCTTTCAAAATACATTCAGATTCTTATTTATATGATTTATAAGATGATTTTCAAGCTTATATGCAGGTTATGACACCCATATCACATCCATTTGATATTCAAAAGACACTACAACTCCCAAGTTTTTCATTTGGTAAACTAGACAATTTCATGGTTTCCTATATTGTATCACTGGTGAAAGTTGTTATCATGTCTTTGTTTTCTGTCATTTTTTGGTTTTCCTTATAATTTTATATATGTGGGATGCTTTTAATTTTTTTGGGGATCTGATATAACATTTTTTAGGTCAAATTTTAGATCCTTATACTCTCCATATTTGCCCAATTGTCAATGTAGACTAGTTGTACCTAGTTTTCCTACTATGACTCAACTGTATTTTGGAGCCACTATAACTTGGTTGTTTTCTGCTCCACATGAATTAATTTATGAAATTTTAGAGCCTCATCATATTTATTACATATTTATTAATTTTTCACATTAGTTTGGAAAGAAGGTTCATGATCGAGTTCACCATTATGCAGTTAAACTAGAAATTGAGCCCGCCGATTTCATTGATGTTCTTTGGTTAGGGGATGATTTCATAGATCTCTTTTCCATATCTGAGTTTATGTTCATATATGATATGTTATGTTGCCATGTTAGAATCATTCATATGATTCTCCTTCATCACCAGAAGATGAGCTTCAAGGGATTTCTCCTCATGTTTTTTGTCTACACAACATTGGAAAATTGATACATGATCAAGGCATCTACAACAACTCCACAAAGTTTTTCACCAAGAAGCAGTACATTCAGCTTATTCGAGTGAAGAACAAGACAGAGTGAAGATATTTGTTTAAATTATGTGCATGTCTGTTTTTGAGGAAGGATTTTCCCCATGCGGTTTTTCCTTTTTCCTCATTTTACATGAATAAATAATTTTTTACATCTAGATTGTAATGGGTGACCTTTGGTCTTAGTTACCAAGGACCATGTTTTCCAAATTTAGGATTAAAGGGGCGTGTTAGGATTATTATTAATCATCTCTTTGAACACATTAGTCTATTTGTTTATTTCCTTAGATTAGGAGGTCTTCATCACTTCACTAGTGCATGGGGGACACATCTACTAAATATATACCACTTACTCCGCCTATCTGCATGCATTATGTTGCTCCAGGGATCAATCCTTATAATTTAGGAACCCACTCTGAGTGTCACCAATAGTTTCCAGCAATTGACTCCAGTAGGTATGCAATTATATCCAGTTGTGCTCTAATCCCCATCAGTTAGGCCACTCCAAGTGTCTCTAGTGCCATTTTTCATGATTCAAGGGAATATAGGTGCCTTTTTTAACCTCTTTATGTAACTGGTTGTGAACTATTTTAGTGATATGGAGTTGCACTAGTTAGCTCTAGTGGTGATTTTCCCACACTAAGTTAGATCCTAAATCAATCTAGTTTGGTAGATTCAACTGCCTCTTCAATTATTCGAATGATTCATTGATGTATTATATATTCACCCATAATGTGAATATTATTGAATGGAATATTTATCATATTGTTCTTCAACTCATTCTTTAATAACAATTATTCTTCTCTATATTTTTATTGTGCAACCTATGTGAATACTATTTATGTCCCAAGATATTCCTATTAGAATGTAATACCCCTTTATGCTTTAGGTGTAAATGTATCGTATTTGATGTAATTGGAAGTGAAGGGAATTAGCCAAAGATGAGAAAAAATGATCTTCAACTTTACAACTAAGCTCGGATATTTGAGACAAAACCTTCAAATGAGCAACTATTAGGTTCCCTTCCCTTAGGTCTCAACTGACCTGAGATCATATGGAATGAGGCTAAACAAATAATTTATTCGATTCTATTGGGATGGGTGTGGGAAGAAAGATAGTTGGTCGGTTTTCCAAAATAGTCCCTAGATGCAGTTATATTTCTAGAGGCGAAGAAGCGGTGATGGAGCTGTAGCCACATGGCCATGGACACTAGTATTCACACTATAGTAAGAATCCTAGCATAATCACAATCAAGGATAATTTTAAGGGTGAAATATAACTCATGGGAAAAATCAAGGGGATTATAAATATGTACTGGGCCAATTTTAATATTAATATATATTTTAAAAAATTTATACTTTTGTCCAATATTTATTAAACATATAATAATGATAAATCAAATTGCCCTCCCCAATATTGATGAGAGAGAAAAAACAATGATTTCTCCCTGTAAAATTACTTAAAATCTTCATTTCGCCTCCCAATTTCGGTAAAATTATTGTTAAAACGTTTCTTGGCCCACTAATTTTTGGTAAAATTCTTATTAAAGCTTCCTTTCTCCCCGGTTTTCAGTATTGGAGGGTTTTTGTCCCCGATTTTCAATATTGGAGGCTTTCAATACTTATTTCGCATCCATATTTCGTTTAAATAGATGATATTGTTGCATTAGCCCCAATTTCAAATCCTTTTGAAGACCTCATGAAGCTCTAATATAATAGGATAACACTTACCAACAACCAAATTCTGGAGGCTATCACAGATCTCATCCCTCTTGAGATCATCAAGGACTTCCTCACAACAGACGACGAAAAGTCTCCTTCCTCAAGTTATTTCCAGTGAGTGTTTTTCTTCTAAACTCATCCTTGCATGTTCTTATTCCACACTAGATTTGAACCAGAAAGTAGTGTGAACTTGGTGCAAATGAATGAATGGACACTGTTGACAAGTTTAGAGTTTAGCTTTTAACTTTAAATCAGTCATGTTGGCGTGCCAAATATTAAAGTGTTGACGTGCATAAAAGAAAAGAAATTGTTGGCATGCATAAAATGTCTTAGGACTATGAAATTTGTTAAATTTTGTATGTTGGGTATAACATTGATTCCAAAAATGTTTTTTTGATAGTGAAATTTGTTAAAAACATAATGATATCCCCAAAACTTCTTAGATTATGAGATTTCTTAAAAAATTATTAATGGGTATAGCGTTGATCTCAAAAATGTTTTGTACAATGAAATTAGTTAAAGACTTGATGCTGGGTCCTCTCCTTGTCCTCTCCTTGTCAATATGGTGGAAACTTCTAGGATCTTAGGCAGAGTGGCTCCCGCCCTTAACTCCACTTTTCTAGCTCTCATTCCTAAAGTAGATCTGCCTGTTTCCTTTGCTGATTTTCGCCCCATATCTCTCTGTAATCTTTACTATAAGCTGATCTCTAAAATTCCGGCCTTGAGACTCAAACCCTTCTTAGATGCTTCCATTTCTCCTCAGCAATTCGGCTTTCTAAAGAACTGTTAGATCATCGAGCCCATAGCCATAACTCAGGAAGTTTTACATACTGTAAAATCTCACAAGAGATGTGCTCTCATTCTGAAGTTGGACTTGTCAAAAGCTTTTGACCGGGTTAATTGGACCTTTGTTCGTCTTCTTCTTATTCAGATCGGGGTTCCTCTTGTTGGGGTGAATTGGATTTTGGGTTGTATCTCTTCAGCTAACTTTGCTGTCCTCGTAAATGGTTCTCCTTCTACCTTTTTTTCGGCCACTCGTGGAATCAGGCAGGGCTGTCCTTTGTCTCCTCTCTTGTTCATCCTGGTTATAGAAGGTCTTAGCCTATTGATTGAAGATGCAAAAAGGAATGGTAAGATAAAAGGAATCAAGATTTCGTCTTGTCTCTTCCTCACTCATTTACTTTTTGTAGATGATGTGATCTTGTTTGGTATGGGTTCCTTTGAGGAGTGGATGGCTTTCAAAGTCATCCTCGATACATTTTGTGAGGCCTCCGGTATGTGTATAAATATAAATAAATCATGCTTTCTTCATAATGATTTGGATGAGGCTCTTCTTCGAAGAATTACTGGTCTCCTTCCTTACAAATTTGATTATCTTAACAAAGGTTTTGATTATCTTGGTTACTTTCTCAAGCCTTCGGATTATCTGATAAAGGATTGGCACTGGATAGTTTCTAAATTTGAGAAGAGGATTTCCCATTGGACTAACCGGCTACTGTCTATTGGTGGATGTCTAGTCCTCATTCGATCAGTTCTGTCGAGTATTCCCATTTTCTGGTTGTCTCTCGTTCCGATACCTGCCACAATCTTAGACAAGCTCAGAAAACTGATTTTTTCATTTCTATGGGGCTCTTCTTCAAAAAATAAAAAATTCCATCTTGCTGACTGGCAACTGCTGGCTTGTTCGACTTCTCTTGGTGGCTGGGGGATAAAGCACTTTCCCAGTTTCAGTCTTTCTCTGAGAATGAAATTTTTTTGGCTTGCTCTCAACAGTGATGGCATCTGGCATCATCTCATCTCTGTTAAATATATGAAAAACAAGCCTTTACATTCTTGGTTAAGGGAAAAAAGATTCAATTCTTGGAATGACTCGATAATTTGGAGAGGTTTCATTGCTACCTTACCGTGGATTGGTAAAGGGTTTATTTGGCATGTTGGTAATGATTCGGCTATCCATCTAGGTGCAGATCTTATAGTGGGTATGGGCTCCTCTTTTATTTTGCCGAGAGATTTGAGAGAGTATTTGGAAGATTATGGGATTTACTCCCTAGCCCAAGCTAGGAATCTTACTTCCTTTGCTTCGGGCTACTGGTTTACGGCGGAGGAGCTTGATCTTTCTGGTGATTGGAAAATTCTTTGAGATAATTTTATCAGGGGGCTGGAATATGGCAGAATACATCTTTCTGATCAGCATGATACCCTTTTCTGGTCTCATAATAATTATGTAGGCTCCTTAACAGCTGCAAAGGATACGATTGCATTCTCTTTGTCAATTGTTTCGAGCTTCATGATCCTGCTCTGGATTTCCTGTGGACTCATCATATTCCTCTGAAAATAACATGCTTTAGATGGCTATTGGCTAGAGGACGTATATTAACTTGGGATCAACTTCAGAATAAAGGGTTCCAGGGGCTGAGTCGATGCGTTCTGTGTGAAAGGAATATAGAGGATGTATATCATCTCTTTTTGGCTTGCCCCTTCAGTGTGTGTATTCTCTCTCATTACGCAGCAAAGTTTGGGTTCTCCTTTCCATTCTATGATTCGGTCTCATCCTTTCTGGTTTAATGGTATAGCTCCTCTGTGCGCTCAGCTCCTTTTAGATATCTGCGACTATTTATCTTCTGGAGTATCTGGCTTCTTCGTAATAACTGCCTATTTGAAAATAGGAAACCTGCCTTCCCTGCTCTTATTTCCAGGATCGAAGGTTTCTTAAATTCTTACCCTGCTCCAATAAAAATTCTTAAAATTCGAGATATTGGTCCAAAACCACGGATGGCCTTTCCTTGTGGATTTTTTGATGGGGCTGCTGCAAGGAAAATTGGTGGCTCAGGTTTTGTGATCTATCTGAATGATACTCACTTCTACAGTTTCTCCTTGGGATGTGGTTGCAGCACGAACACTAGAGCGGAATTATTGGCTCTTTGAGCAGTTCTTAGAGTTAGTTTAATGATGGGTCTTCCCATTCATTTGATTTTTGGTGACTCTATGGTTATTATATCTTGGCTCAACAGACTTTCTGCACTTGATGTTCCTGCTCTGATGCATTGGTGTGATGAAATAAGAAATATGCTTCAAATGGCCCCTCAGGTGATTTTCAAACACATATTCCGTGAGCATAACTCGCTGGCAGATGGTCTCTCTAAATAGGCCTTGAAATTGGATATGGGTTATGGAACTTTCTCTGAAAATATGGATGGTATGGTCATCAATCATGGCCATTTTGTTCTTTTTTAGTGTTGCTGAGTCTTTTGTATTTCAGCGTTTGATTGATCATCTTTACATGTTATGTTTGAGACCTCTCAGCCAGCAAGTCTTGCTCAGGAATGTCTGTTTGACGATCATATTCATTTTTTACTCAGCATATTCTGACCTGATATTTCAGGGATGATGGGAAAAGTCTGCTATGATTAAACTTTTTTCTTTATTCTGGATGGCAGTAGACAGACATGTTTTATTTTATGTCTATGTGTTGTACTAGTTTGCTATAGTACTCTCAGTCACAAAAATGGAATATGTAAATGAAATATGTAATTGATGTCTTTTGATTCTTATGAATAACAAAGACTGGTATTTTTTCCTCTCAAAAAAAAAAAAATATCTTTCTAGAAAAAAGTGTTAAATTAAGCTCAATTATAGAAGAGTACTCCACCCTATCATAAGGATATTTAAAGTGAAAAGCTAAACTCTAAATACCCACCAACGAGAGAAGTAATTTAAGACAGAGTTGGGGTGCCAAATGCTGGACGGAATTGGAAAAGAAGTAGCTTCTAGCTCTAGTTTCATATGAAAGTTCGACCATCTTTATCAAAATATTGGTTCAATTTTCAATTAGGCTTACTCCACATTGGTTTCGTGTTAACAATGATTTAATCAATAAATTTTTCCTCCTATAAGTAAGTTGAATTTCACGCACAATTTCAAGCATCAGCTGAATTTACCGAATTACATGCACGGTTTTCTATTATGGATTTCAAGCATGGGCATGCACGGTTTTCTATTGTGGATTTCAAGCATGGGCTACCGACGTGCACAATTTTTTGTTATGGATTCTAGAATTTAGAATCACATCCATTTCTTCATACAACGTCAAGCTTCTCTCCTCTGTTTGCGAGGACTTGTAGTTATGCATTATTGTAACATGTTATTTTTTATAAATTTAACAGTAATCAAAAAATGAATTTTCATGAAATTGCTTTTGTTTTCTTATATTGGACCGAGTTTACAGAATGCACCTAAAACACGGGATTCCAATCTCATTTGGTGTATCTAAATATCCAATAGTTATAAATTACAATTTAAAGTTCAATTCAAAATTCAAAATTCAAAATTCTTGTTAACATGTTGTTTTGTTCTATACTGCCTGCAACAATTTCCATTTTGGTTGTTTTGTAGCAATGAGGGGTGGTCGAAAGATATTAAGTGTAATATCGGAGTTAAGCAAGGTTGCCCCCTCTCCCCTACCATTTTTGGCATTTACATTGATAAGTTAGAGGGTTGTTTAGAAGAAGTAGGTTGCGCTGGTACGATCTTAGCTGGAATAGTCATCATCCTTCTTCTTTATGCTGACGATATTGTCCTTATGGCAAGGTGTTCTTCTGATCTTGATAAGCAGCTTCGACTCCTCAAAGATTTTTGCTCTAGCATGGGTATGTCTGTTAACACTGACAAAACAAAAGTTATGATTATCAAATCCAAGAATGATACATACGCTAATTTTATTTATGACAATAGCAACTTGGAGGAAGTGTCTTCTTACAAGTACCTAGGAATTGATATTCATCACAAGCTCAACTGGAACTATAGCATTAAGAAAAGGATTAACGAAGGGTGGAAAGCTTACTTTGGTCTTGAAAATAACTGTAAAGCTGCAAACCTCATGATGTGGGATAAAAAGAAGCTCCTTTTTGAAACTCTAGTCACTCCTGTCATCTTGTATGGGTGTGAGGTTTGGGGTTGCAGCATCTCTAGAGAGTCTTGGAGAAAGATCGAGCAAATCCAGAAGCGTTTTATAACTTATAACCTCAAAATAAAAAACAATACACCCTATCCTATTCTCCTTATAGAAGTGGGTCTTTCCCCCATCGAGAGCCTTGCTATGACTAGACTCCTGTTATACAAGAACAAAATCAACAACACGGGAGACCATAGACTCCCTAAGATAGCTTTAAACTCCAACCAAAAACACTTAAGGCTCAAGCGTGGGTGGTATAAGGATACCAGGTCTTGGTTAAACCACTAGGAGATCGATGAAAATGTTGCTTTGCAGAATATTAATAACATTAAAAATATTATTTCTTCTAAGTTTAAAGAAAAATTTGTGGTGTGAGAAAGATCTCGAGGCTAAAAAAAAATTAAGATACTATAAGGAGGTCATCAACCCTACTCTAGAAGATCAAAAGTATCTCTCTGTTTTGATCAGTACTAAGAAAAAAATTAACATAGCTAAGATAAGAACGAACTCGCATGAGCTCCATAGTGAAACTGGTCGTTGGACAGTCCCTAAAACGCCATGGGTAGAAAGGATTTGCCACCTTTGTGAGAGTAAGAACATTGAAGATGAAAATCACTTCCTCTTAGAGTGCCCTGCGTACACCCACATTAGATCCCAGTTTCATAATTTTTGTTGCAATACTGACTTTCCTAGCCTTTTAGCCTGTCAAAATTATAGTAAGCTCGGGACGCTTCTTTCCAAGCTCTTTGAGCATAGAAATATAACTTTAAAGCAAACTAATTAATTCTCTTCTTTAGGTCCGATAGACCAAAGTTTGGTCTCAGGGGACGTTAACCACCACCACCACCACCACCACCATCATCATCATCATCATCATCATCATCATCATCATCAATTCTTCTTGCAACTATTTCCATTTTCCATGGGTAAACTAATCTATTTATATTTTTCAATTACAAAATTTTGCATTTTCAATAAACATGTCAAAATAAATAAATAAAAAACAAGTTTATAAATTTCTTTTTGAACCGTTTTTATAAATTCACGACAAAAATAAAATAATTATTATCAAGTCATAAGTAACATATCCTCCTTTGACTCTTTCTCTCTGTATAATCTTGGCTGCAACTCAAGTAAGCGGATTTTACATTGATCAAAGTTAGTGGAATAAATTGATTCTACTTCTTTTTTATTGAAATTTAAAATTAAACAAGTGACTATTAATTATGTCATAATTTTAAAATAAATATATGATCATTTGTCTACAAGAAGGTGTAACCGGTATAACAATATAAAGAACAGGTATAACAAACCTACCATATAAATTATATTTGCAGGTGAGATGTAACTTGAATTGTTGGTAGGTTAGAAATATTAAGTAGTTTATGGTAGTTTAGGGTATTTAACTTATGATTTACTTATGTTTATTGATATAAGTTAAATTTTTGTAATAGTTTTAATAAAAAATCATTATAAAAAGTTATTTTTTCATGAAAACTTTATATAATGAGAAGATAAAATTTCAAAACTTCAATTCTTTTTAGTTTGAAAAACAGAAATGAAATGAAATTCCAACATGGTTTCCAAGAAAATTTCTATTTAATACAATCCATGTATAGTTCATACAAAGTATCAATATAGACATAAGCCAATAAGCCAATAATCCATGATGTATATGAAATGAAATTCCAACCATATTTCCAAAAGAGTCTATATTAAATATAGTCCATGTATCGTTCAGGTGACATTCATTCCATAAAAAGTATCAGTATATATGGATAAGCCAATAATTCGTGATGTAATATGATGATTAGTGGTGCAAATATCCATCAACCAATGAACAAGGCGGCTTAGCAATCCATGACTACTCTGTATTTTAGTTGTGATTGTTGGTATGTATGGAAGCTGTGGTTTTATAATTGTGTGGTTGTTGAGTAGAAAACATATATTATATTTATTTTATTTTCTTTTTATTAGGTTTTTAATTTTATTTTATTTTACAAAATAAAAATGGTTTAATTTATCTTAATTCAATATAAATTTTAAAATTTAAACTAAAATTCAAAAATTATATTTTATCTATTTTATTTTTTAATTGATAAAAGCAACTATCAACCAAGCTGCTCCACTTGCTTCCACCTTTATCGTAAGGAGTTACTAGTTATAAAAAATGATGGAGTAAGAAAATTTATCAAAGTTAGGAGGGATAAAATGCACAATAGATCAAAATTGGTAGTGTTATTCTTATTTAAATTTGTCTCTTCTTTAGTTACGTAT
The DNA here is from genome assembly GCA_001517045.1 of Pseudotsuga menziesii. Taxonomy (NCBI): domain Eukaryota; kingdom Viridiplantae; phylum Streptophyta; class Pinopsida; order Pinales; family Pinaceae; genus Pseudotsuga; species Pseudotsuga menziesii. The sequence goes on from LPNX011000008.1 coordinate 560,483, forward strand.
TGTTTTATATTTATTATATAAAATATTATTAAATATTCTTATCATATGTAACATTGAAAATATTATTAAATATTCTTACTTTTATTTTTATGTATTTTTAAAGAATTTTTTTTAAGTAGCTTGAAAATGATTAGCATATATATATTTAGTATTTTATTGATATATATATTTTAATAGTATTTTATTCATATAATTAGTTTTTTCAACATAATTTTACTTATAAGAAAAATAATTTTTTTATTAAAAATCTTTAAAACATCTATAATAAAAAGTGAATAAATATAATTGGTATTTAGTTTATTGTTATAAGAAGAGTGATTGGTATTCACTTTTCATATATATATATATATATGAAATATTTATAATGTAAATTTTAATCAAAATACCATAATAATTTATATATATTTAAAACTATGTAATACAAATAATTGTTTATTTGACTTCACATACATTGATAAATAATATGAAATGTTGATAATGTAAATTTTAATTAAACATCACATAATAAACTATATATATTTAAAACTATATTAACGCATTTCGTTCTATACACAGCACCCATTACCACCCGCATACACACACGTAGACTTAGAACCTCTATGCATAAGGAGGTGGAGGGTCTCGAGGGGATATAAAACAGAAGAACTTAGATCGTACCTGGAAGATTTAAATATCAGCACACTAGCACAAGCACATAATCCTTGCTCTAATGACCAGCATTACTGGTACTCGGCAACAGATCTTGACCTTGGTGGCTCCTTTGAATCGATCTGGAATGATTTTATTTGTGATCTATCTGCTGCAGGTATTCGTTTATCAGACTGCTTTGATAAACTCGTGTGGACATATAATAAAAACAAGGACTCCATATCAGCTAGGGAGGCATATGACTGTATTTTTTATTCCTCATCACGACTGGACTCTATGGATACATGTCCTCCTGTTTGGCACAAGGAACTTATGCTCAAGATATCCTGCTTTATTTGGCTTGTCCTTCATAATCGTATCCTCACATGGGATAACTTACAGAGAAGAGGGTTCACGGGCCCTGGTATTTGTCCTCTCTGCTGGTCTAACGAGGAATTGGTTGAGCACTTGTTCTCTTTCTGTTGGGTATGGAAATCTGCTGCTGACTTTTTTGTTGACTATTTCCATATTAATGTTAGTATCTCAGGCATTTTTGTAGCTGATATAGTTTATGGATGGGTTGACAAAATCCCAAAGAGCTCGTCTATCTTCCTGCTGCTTTTCAATTTGCTGTGGATGGTTTGGAAAGCTCGTAACTCGGCGGTGTTTGAAGGGAAATATAGGAACATTCAAAGCATTATCCAGCAGACTTTATTGTCAGTACATTCACCTGTACATGGGGCTGTCACCAAGAAATGTCGTAGCAAGAATATTGGGTCTACTCCAATCAAGACCTTCCCATGTGGCTTTTTTGATGGTGCATCCAACAACAGGATTGCTGGTGTTGGACTGTGCATATTTCTTAATGACTCCCACTACCTGGAATTTTCATTGGGGGTAGGACATGGAACTAATACCAAGGTAGAGTTGCTCAGTCTTTGGGAACTTTTGCACATATCTCATATGATGGGGATCCCTCTTGCTCAGTTTTATGACGATTCTCTGGTAATCATCAACTGGGAAAAGGGATCGACTGCTCTCTCCCAACCTCAAATTGTTCATTGGTGTAGGGAGACTAAAAATCTAGCCACTAGCTTCCAGCACCTGTCTTTCTCTCACATATATCGAGAGCACAACAAGACAGCTGATCGTCTTTCTAAAAAGGCACTTTCACTTCCCCAAGGAAAAGGATGCTTTATGGAATTTGATGAGAATATCCTGGTTTTTAAGGACCATATTCAGCTCTTTTGAGCATGTTTTTGAGTTCTTCCTCTCAGTGTGGATCCCCTGGCCACATGTATGTGTTTCTTTCAGGTCTGTTCAGGGTTATTTACCCTTGATATGCAGCTGTCTATTACTAGAAAGTGCTTCCTTTTAGAATGCTGAACAGAGTTTTATGGGCTCTCGATAGATGTGAGTGACCAGACAGTCCTCATCACATGATGAGACAGTTTTCTAATGAGATATTTGGTATTATGTGCCTTTCCTCCTGATGGGAATCTCTGGGTGGGCAGTCATGTTAAAGGCCACATGAGGTTGATGTATGTATTAATGTATTTTGATTCAATTTGAATAACAAGGACAAGTTTTTTCCTCTTGAAAAAAAACATGATGGGTGAATTAGATTAGCCCTTGATGGGTATAGATTAGCTCGCGCTCGATGGGGACGCTTAGACCTTGCATTGGGAGTGAAAACGATGAATAAAAATAATTGTTTATTTGATTTTACATACATTGATAAAAAAATATGAATATATTTTTGAGGGTGGCCTTCACTTGTCATTTTTTAGTTAGTCTTAGTTGTATGCATATTGGGTTATTAAGTTCTATTTAGAAGTTAGTTTCAAGTGAATCTATTTTAAAACTATGAGAACTTTTCGACCAAGTGAATAATTAATGAATCTATTTTAAGCTTTCTTGTTTTGTCTCTAGTGTGGTTATTTTTGGGTTTGTTATAGTGATAATCCACCCAATCATTACATTTTTATGTAGGATCCATCCATTGGTTAGGGTTACACTACTTTTTTGATCACACAACCACTCTATCATCTGGTTGAGATTGAAAGCACGATCCCTTGAGTTTTATTGTGTTTTGTTATGGGTTGCGTACATATTTCTATAGCATCAAAGTGAAGCTTGTTGAGGTTGAACGTCATATTTAATATTCCCTATCTCCTATCTTTCAAAACTTTGAGTCTAAATTCCAAGGTAGCAATATTTATTTACTTATTTTGGGAGATTTTTTAGCTATAATGTTGATATAAAGCCCTAGCCTTGAAAGGATTTGGGCACCTTGATTGTATCTTCACCTTAGTGGCCGTTGATTGACATAACCATATAAGACATAAGGTTGATGGTTGGATAATTCAATTTTGGAGTCCCTTGGCTTGTTGGAAAGGCACACCACATACATGTTAGGAACCCTTTCCCAAAGGTTGGGCATATTTCAAACATTAGTGACTCACATCAGTTGGTTATACCAAGATAATATTGGAAGATAACTTGTTAAGAAAATGAAGGTTGTAACTGGAATGCACTGTGCATGATGAACAAAGTGTTAAAACGAATTGACTAAATTATATATGGATGGGAACATCAATTAGGTAGACTAAGTTGGGTGCAAATAGACTAAGAGCACATGAATGCATGTTGCATGGATGGATTTTGTCTTGTTGCGCCCGTTTGGTACACCTCCTTGGCACACTTGGGAACAAGACAAGTAGGGGCACTTGGAAGCACCTTGTTGGACACACTTACTAGGTGAAACTTATCGAATGCACTCTAGGAATACTTGTTAGTGCACTTGCAATCGACACTTGTGATAGGATCATTAGGTGCACTTATGAGGTAATCCTATAGTGGGTGCACTTCTAAGATGACTTGGATGAAAAAAATTGGATACATTTTTGGGCACACTTCGATGTTGGGCACATCCCTACTTATTTCTTGATGTTTTTTCTGTTATCAATGTTTTGGTTCATAGTTAAGGGAAAAGGTGAATCTCATGTTGTAATTTAAATTGTTAATGAATAAACTAATAATTCAACTTTACTTAGTTAAATGTATTTTATTGTTAGGTGTGGCTATATCTCTGTGCATGTGTGCATGCTTCTTTTCTAGGTAAGATGTATCGGGGAAAATCCCTAGAGACTCTCCTTGATTACGATGATGGTACCAAAAGTAAGCCCTAGTTTATTTAGGGCACAAACACGTGTTAACAACTACGATCAAATGCATTAGAATGATATACTCACTACGATATCAACATGTCACTTATACGAATAAAACCTATGTGGGGAGAATAAGTTGACATTGAACATCATAGTTTTTGTAGTATTTTTTTCTTTCCTATTTCTTGTATGCATTTGAATTTGTAAGTAAATGTTGGGAATGTAATGAACCCAAAAATTCAGAAAACGTTCCTAAAACTAATTCATAGCCATGATTCTAGGCCATCCTAAATATTAGAACATGCCATTACCCCAAAAAAGGAGAGATAAAGGTGCAAATTCCATGAATATTTTTGCACATAGGTTAGACTTGAAAGTATGAATTAGAAGGTTAAATTAAAGGATGTAAAATTTGCATACCACTTTCTTTTAATTCCATAAATGGAGATGAAAATATTCTAAGACCAGATATTTTAGAGTTATGAACACCCCACCAAAGGGTATTGGCCCCATGAAAGAACCATCTATATTTCACCATATTCTTTTTGGCCTCTAAACCTAAAAATATTACATAATTTACATCGAGCATTCCATTGTCTCATTAGAAGGAACACTAAGAAGTCACTATTTCATTAGCAAATGACTTTGTTAAGGGCACTAAAACCATGAAAGTTATCATTAGGCTTGGAATGCGATGCAGATAGTCTATCCTATACCCCCAAGATTGTCAACAAGCATGGTGATTTCAACAATTCCTACCTTGGGACATAAATGCAACACACAATTGTACAATGCTCTAAAACAACTCAAAACTACCTTCAAAACAAACTCTAAACCATAGACTTGGAAACCATTTTATGATAGCTATAAAGCAAACAAAGTAGTTAAGTATGCTTTTGGTTTTTTAATTAATCCAACACAAATTAAAATAAAAGACCCCAACAATGCCACTTTGCTTGAGGATGTGTATTTTTTTTGGCATTACCACACTATATTCCAAATGTTATTAGTGTGTTGAGTTCTTTGGATAACGCGGTTTACATTTATACAATTAATCCATCTATTTATAACTATTGGACAAACACCTAAACCAAATTTTCCTATGCATTCATCGTAGGGGACATATTGTCAATGAAACTAATATTCCTCTAATCAAATTACACTTTTGATTTCATGACTAAAAGATCATTACAAGTGACCTCTAGGATTATAAATATATTTATAAATTGCTTGATAAAATTGTCTTTGATCACATAATAATGTTCAAACTAAAGTGGTATTGGTTACTAACACACCCTTAATTGTAAGGCATGTGAAGTATAACTTGAAAGAATATGTTGAGGTATGTGTTTCTAAAACTTTCCCTATTGTGAATCAAACATTAAGAGGATCGTCGATATTATATAGAAATATTGTAAAAGAAGAAAAGGTGTTATATTTCATTTTAATATTTTGTGATAGGTAGCTTATCATATTTCTCTTACAAAAATTATTCACTTTGATTGCATGTCATACTATAAAAATCAGACATCCATGATAAAGATATGCTAATGTCAATGTGGATGCAATGCAGTCATCCATTGAATTGTTTGAGAGGAAATTGGTGGTATGGATCATTCCATGATTGAAAAAAAATTGGTATGTTTTGGAGCAGATGGAGCATCAGTAATGCAAGGACAAAGGAATGGCCTTTGTACTAGACTACAACTCTCGTCTTCACCGTATATCCTTAGTATTCATTCTATGGCTCACAAGATGAATCTTGCATTTAAAATAGTGAACAAATTTTCATTGGTTTAAAATGTTGAATATCTTGTATGTGAGGTTCATGCATACTTTTGTTAGAGTCCCATGCGAATTTTAGAGTTTAATTTATTTCTTCTAACGGTGTTACAAATGAAAAAAACTATTAAAATATGTTGATACAAGATGGATATCACTGAAGGAACCAACTGAAAGAATATTCAATGAATATACATCCTTGGTAGGGGTGATGTATGAACATCACTCAACTGTAGAAAAATCTCGATCTCTTCTCTTTCTACTAATCGATATAGAGACATTATTAACATTGGCTAGAATCATTACTATGCCTCATGAAATGAATAACCTCATGAAGATGGCTCAAAGTCGCATGATGTATATTGTTGAATACACAAGAGCAATAAAATTAACATGCTTTGCATTGGATAATTTGTATATTATGGCAGAGACTTTTACAGGTCTAGCATTTACAAATTGGAGTAAGATAATCAATATAGAAAGCGATGCTTTTTAAAAGTTTGTTGAAAAATGGATGCTATGTATGGCGGTTTGTGGAAATATGGTTCCCTTTTATTATAATGATAAGATAGGAAGATACACCAAATAGTGCTCCATGTCAAGAGAATGATTTCATGATGTTATAATTTCAGTGAGACACAACTTGATAGAAATTGAAAAATCACTATCATTAGAGATAAGAGGATGGTTTCCTCAAGATGAATTGTTGGAGGCCATGTCTATCGTATACCCTAAATATTGGAACCATAATCAATGTTAAAATATTTCAAAGGCTAATTTTATACAGAAATGCAAGATTTTGCAGAGTCATTTTTGTCGAGAGGCTGAGATACAAGGAGAACATATTCAAGGTATTTTAGATGGAGAAAAAATGATAGATCAAACCGAATGCTTTGCTACAACAATGTGTGATCCGAAGTTAAGGGGGAATATGGTCTAAATTTGGATGTATGAGTCATAAAAGCATTAAATGGAGAGGCCACTCTCTCTCATTCATCATAAAAATGTTAAATGGGGAGGCCAGCCTCTCTCATCCATGGTATTTCACAACCCATGGTATTTCCCCAAGGAACATTGTAATAATGTTATAAAAAGGCTCTATGCCTTCTCAATAAAGCATTCAAGTATTTTTGGCATCCTACACTTCTCTTATTCTATTGAGTTATTGGGTTACTAGTTCTGAGTAATTTTCTCAGTATGCTTTGAGAAGTGAGGCTCGAAGAACCCTCTTTGGGCCTCACCCTTCTATGTGGCATATTACTTATGTTTCTTTTCCTAGGCTATTCACATCCTAGATATCATTGATGTGTATTTATCATAGCTATCCATTATGTTATCTCTTCACATCCTCTATTGGCATCCAAGCCTTTCAGGTCTCATCCCCCAAGATCTGGATCAATGGTATTAGAGAAGGTATGCTCTCCATGGGAATGAGGGTTTGAGCATAGTTTGGGTTCAAATATTTGTAGATATTTCCAGCCTCTTTTTGGCACACTCAGAGTCCATTGCTGGGACATACATTGTAAGCATCACAGTTGGTCCTTAGGAAATACAAGATATCTGAGTTGCAACAGGAAGTTCCATGATCTCTACAACATTGTTTTTCCTCTACAAACCCTTGGCATCCTTTGTGGCTCACTACACTATCAGATCAATCATTATTTCATCCTCATATGGCCATGGAACAGGATAAAATCATTTTTTCATGTTTATTGGAGCTTGGGATACCTCACTCTAGCCCCATCTCATCCCATCCATATGTGTACGACCAGCATACAAACACCATGATAGATGAACTAAAGGTCAACACATCTATACAAACTTCAAATGGATGCTGCAACTTTCATAGAGAGTTTCAGAGGCTCTTCCATAGCTAATTGTAAATATATTTCCATCATCCAAAATGGGTATTTTTTGGTTTTTCATTTACCTTCCGGTTTGTGAGATATGCTTGTTTGAAGAAATCTATGTACACAGTACGACCTCACATACAACAACTTAAAACAATTACCACATACTCTATAGAACATATAAGAGGCTCTACTATATCTCATTGGAAATATATTTATGTTATCTAAAATGGGTATTTTTCTATTTTTCATTTGGATCTCTGGTTTGAGAGATATCATCGATTGAAGCAACATATGTATGCAAACCCAGTGTGCACGCGTCCCTTAAGATTCAACAACCATTTTCTCAGTCCTTGGGCCACCACAGAGAAAGTATGTTATATGTATGGAAAGGTCTCTTCAATATCTCAAATGTTTCTTCAACGGAATTCAATTTCATCACCTACATCAGAATCTATGAATGAATTTGCAGTGAGACATGAACTTCACCAAAGACCATTTTTGGACTTTGATGAAATCCTATTGTAATAATGGTTATGGGTTAACCACACAAAACCCATGGTTATGGGTCAACAACATAAAAACCACGGTTATTTATTGTAATCGTGGTTAGGGGTCAACCACATATAACCCACAGTTATGGTTATGGGTCAACCATACAAAACCCATGGTTAAGGGTCAACAACACAAAACCCATAGTTATAGTTATGGGTCAACCACACAAAAACCACAATAATGGGATAACCACATAAAACCTTTCTCTTCATTGGAAATTGACACATTGTAATCATGGGCCTCTTTTTAGCATGAAATTATGGGGACCATCATTTTCTGAGGGGAGAAGAATGATCCGAATTTCAGGGGGAATATGGTCTAAATTTGGATGTATGAGTCATAAAAACATTAAATGGAGAGGCCACCCTCTCTCATTCATCATAAAAATGTTAAATGGGGAGGCTACCCTCTCCCATTCATGATATATCACAACCCATGGTATTTACCCAAGGCACATTGTAATAATGTTATAAAAAGGCTCTATGCCTTCTCAATAAAGCATTCAAGGATTTTTGGCATCCTACACTTCTCTTATTCTATTGAGTTATTGGGGTACTAGTTCTGAGTGCTTTTATTAGTATGGTTTGAGAGGTGAAGCTCAAAGAACCCTCTTTGAGCCTCACCCCGTATTACTTATGTTTCTTTGTCTAGGCTATTCACATCCTAGATCTCATTGATGTGTCTTTCTCACATCTATCCATTATGTTATTTCTTGTCCTCCTCTCTCTAAATCCAAGACTTCCGGGTCTCTTCCCCCAAGATATGGATCAATGTGGGACCAATTTTCTTCATTGAATAATGAACTAGAATATAGTGCAATTACAAGATTATGGAGTAAGCTCAGTGGTAATGAAATCCTATGGAAAAAAATGTCAGAATATTTCAAATTAGCGGATTTATGTCAAACCATTATTTTAGGTTCAGTAGAGGATGAGAGAATGCATAGTGCATTGACATTTTTAAAGTCAAAGTTGAGGAACAAACTTGATAAAAATGTGGATACATGCTTAAGATTATATGTAACAAAGTACGAGGTTGACAATTTTCCATATGAAAGAGCATTATCCCTTTGGCGATCAGATCATGAAAGAAGGGTAGAAAACAATATAACAAATTTCTCTAATGAACTTGATGTGGAACATAATGTTTTGGATGATCATAATGACAGTTCATCTGGTGAAGGTCATGTTCGGAATGTCGAAAATGAGGATCAGGGACATAATGTGAATTGGAAATGAATTTCAACTAAGATTGTATATGATATAATACTCATGAGGGACTCTTGAGTCTTATTTTGGTCTAGGTGTTCCATGTACCCTTGTTGGTGATTACTATATGTGAATTTGAGGTTGTGTTTTAGGTAAAAATAGATTCTACATTATACTTTTTTGTTGTAACATTGATTATTTGAGCTACATTACCTTCATGCAGCTTATTTTAAGATTGATGTTTTGATATTTATCTCTTACAATGTCGCTGGAATTTGAGAAAGCTAGACCTAGGAGCTATCTCTTCACATAGATAGTGTCCTAACATTAAAGGATAAATAACTAATTAGACAACACTTTCGATAAGCAAGAATGGGCTCATTCAAGTACATGAAACCATGAATATCTTGACACATTTTTATGGTTTTTTTATTGATTTTGTTTGAAGCATTTTGTCGATTTTTGAAGTTTGTGTGTATTTCGGTAAAATATTGTGTTAGTCCCTTGAATGATTATAGTTCTCATTTGATGCTTGATTAATCCCTTTGTTGTAGCTTGAATCAAGGTTCATTTTAGTCAATTTCTATTGACTCAGAGTTTGAGAAAAGATGTTTTTATTACCTTTTAGTTGCATGAATTAATTGTCTTCCCTTTTTCAATTATTTTATGTTGATGGTACATTAGAGAAAACTTTAACTCAAAATGGGCCTTTTAACTTTAACTCAAATTCCATGTCATCATGTGTTAGCTAATGAAATTTATTTAAATTTGAAATACCGTATAGGTCATAAACACTTTTTTAATATAAATTTGGGGATAGGTATCATAAAAAAAACTACTTTTTTTGTTTGTATTTTCGACATATCTCCCTATGTTTTTACTCAAATTTCGATTAGGAGAGCTCGTTGGATGTGGAATTAAATTCCACATCCAATGAGTACCCACTCAACATACTTTTGACATACCCATCTACCCCAAAAACAAGAAATACTTGAAAAAATGTGATGATGATGTCATCATCAATTTTTTTAGGTATTTCTTGTTTTTGGGGTAGCGGGGTCCATCAAAAGTATGCCGAGTGGGTACTCGTTGGATGCGGAATTTAATTCCACATCCAACGAGCNGTATTTTATTTGTAAATACTTATTGTTATTCAAAAAAATAAATGATCTCTACATAGCTAAGCAAAGAGAAAAATGGTCTATGCACTACGTTCCTGTGCATTGATCGTAGGATACCTATTGGAACGAGACAAACATTGATCTAATGAAATAATCAATTGGCATAATTACAATGCATAATTGTATTAGCCTGCATGACCTCACTTATTGGATAGTGGAGTAAAATATAGAGCATAATGTCTGATTCTATCAGTTTATCGGTTTGTTAAGATTTAGGTCCCCACATGTCTACTAGACCATTAAGGGATGGGATAACAAGTAGAGACCCCACTTGCCCATAATCTAGTTAGTGTAGTTGTGTTTCACCGACACCTTCCAATAGTGACTCATGAGTCTACATGTTTTGTTGTTGATGATGTGATTCATGTTATTTGACTAATGTTGTTGTTCCTCTATTTTTACAATATTTTATAAATCAGTGAAAAATTTGCCAGTTTTTACAATTTTTTACAATGAAGTGAAATATTCGCCAAGATTTTATGATATCTTATAACTTAGAGAAAGAATTGCAAATATTTTACAACATTATATAATAAAATGAAATATTCTCTAATATTTTTCAATATTATATAATAAAATGAAATATTCGCCAATTTTTTTATATATACGTTTATATTATTGATAAAATATCCTTCAATTTTTCCTATATATCGGAGAGATTCTCCCATTTTTTATACATATAAATCCTGGGGGGTTCTTAAAATCATCGACCCTGATTCACATGGCCATGGACACTAGTATTCAACATGTTTTTATATGCATTTATATTTCTAGATACGAGGAAGCAGTCATGGAGCTGTAACCACATGGCCATGGACACTATTATTCAGCATGTTCCTCATAACAAAAGCATTCATTTTGGGTTCATGAATCTGAATTATGTTTTTATGTGCTACTCTAACATTGGAGGCAGTTAAGTTCAATACACTCCTTAGTAATTATCTCATCAGTTCTATTAAATGTTCGTTTTTTTGTCCCATGAAAAAAGAAAGGCTAGAATTGTGGTGACAAGAGAAAAATATATAAAAGTTAGTAATCCCAAGGATGTTAAGCTTAGAATTGTTTCTAAAATCTCCTAGGTACTTAACAATGAGAAAATAAATAGTTATAATTCAAATATTATAATGATGGTTAGGGTTAACACCATTCAATAGTTATAAAATAGTGGGTTGAATAAACAATTTTACAGCATTCAAATATTTTTATATCCATGTTCATTGCAAGATTTAACACCTAATAGTGGTCTTATAGTTTTATGTTTTACATTACTTCCCTTTATGGTGAACATTGTGTTCCTTATATCATGGCAAAGAAACAACCACGAGTTCAATTGAATGTTTAAAATAGGACGAGTACAACTAATGTCACCATGAAATTATTCTAGAATGTATAGCATAAGTTAATCTCACTAAACCAATTATTTTTGTTGATCCAAATAATAAATCAATTCTCTTGGTAACATTAAGAACTATATCCTGATAAGGTGCTTTTTCATCACCAATTTAGACTTTATAGTCTCACAGGTGCAAAAGAACTTGGGTGTTTATGTTTCAGTTTCCATCTGGAAAATCACCAGGGATATTTCTTTTTCATAAACATATTACATCACAAAGCATAAAAATAGGGTCATGAACAGAGGCTCAAGGTATTTTTCTAGTACAAGAATTTTTCTGTCCATTCTTATAGTACACTTCACAACCTTGCAAGAGTTAAAGTGACATTTGTTACTTAAAAAAAGAGTATAGAGAGCAAACATTAATTGATATCGCTAAGCAAGAAGAATTTTCATGTATCAAATGGATATTGGTTAAATCCATTAAAGGTAATGAAATTTGAAACGACTTTGTTTGTATTAATTTGGTTGTGATATCACTGCATCCATTTTTAGTGCTTTGGCATTCTAACTTGGTGATATTGTGTCTCATGGAGAGCCACAATATCATCTTGAGTTCCCCTTAGTGATCCTTTATAAATTTCCATAACCTCTTTAACCAACAACAATATAAGAGGACCATAGGAGGATTTTCTATAATTTATAGCGATTGAAAGCTTTAGACAAATACAAGCTATTAATTGAAGTGTCCAACATCTACCACCAGGGTATTTTTTAAGGATTCTAATATTATACTTAAGTATAGTATTCTAGGTGATTGTTCTGGATTAAAAATACATGTTTATAGATAGGTAGGCGAATATTAAATATGAAACATAAAATTAACAATCAAATGTATAAATTTTGGCGAAAATTATGATAAAAAACCATATTTTATGTAAATATAGGCGATATTAGACACCAAATAGCGAATTTATTTTTTGAAAAAAACCCAAAAAATAGCCAATTGCCGAAATTTCGCCACTAAAAATTACCCTGTCTACCACCTATCGATAGGTGGGGCACCGTTTTACACTTGTAGGTGTTTGGCCACATGACTTGACTTAACAACCATGACAACTCAACCACTAATCAATGACCCCTTTTGGGAGGGAACTGGCTACATTTTTGAGGAAACAAATATTGGTAATGGCTATAACAGGGACCCATTTTCACCAACCAAGTTGACTTCTCATAACTTATAAATTTCAATAGTAAATGATATTTTTTCTTTGTGTGTGTGTGTGTGTGGGGTACTTAAATCAATAAAAAAGGAGTCATGGAATGGATGATACATAAATTTATGGCTAACATTCCTGAGTCCTGACTGACACTACACCCCTGACTGCATTTTTCCAAGAAAGAATCAACAAAAGTTGTAGCATGCTCTGCTTCCGAAGGAAAGGAAATTGCAGTCAACATAAAGAAGCTCCTTACATTTCTGTAGAATCTCGGGGGTCCTGTATGGTTGATACCGTGAAATTTTTTTCTACATCTAGGAATTTATATCAATCACCATAGGTCAAATGTTTTAAAAGGTTGCATCATTGGCGATAAGGTTTTTAGAGAACTAGAAACTAGAGTTTAGGTCTCAACTGGGGGGAATGGATGAAAGTATTTGTTTCTACAGATTCCATGGAGTGATGCTGAAGTAGATATAAGACTCAAAAATTTTATGATTCTTGAAATGGAGAAATGAGAGAAGAGAGAGAGGTGGTAATATTTTTTTCCAAATATTTTAATGATTTACATTCTTCTAAAATTACAAGTGTAGTGCATCTTTAAATTTGGTTCTTTTGTTTTTTACATTGAACAAATGTCAAAATGTAGTTTAAAATTGACCAAGGTTCTTTAATGCAAGTACTTTATTTCCATGTTTATCTCCACTAGTCTCCCTATGTTTCAACAATTAGATTTTAGTTGTTTACTGAAATGAAATAGAGATCTTAAATAACCTGCAATATGTATTTGTTTCATTTTGAATCTCGATTTTTTATGTCAGTATTACCCACTTATCTGGTGATTTCCAATCTTTAAAAAGGTACATCTAAATTTGGCAATATAGTCAGTTAAACTTCTGCAAACAAATAAGCTGCAAATTCTGGGAATTTTATGGGAGTGAATTTGGATATAAAAGGAAATGAAATTAACAATATTGCTTTAAAAAATTTGAATAAAAGTTGGTTGATTTCAATTCCAATCCAGTCTAGGATAATTAATTGAGGAGAGATACAAATGGAATCATTCAAAATCATGGACGGAATATTTCAAAACAAAAAAAATTGGTCACATTTCCAAACAAATTTTGAGGGAGAAAAGATGGTTGGTATAGGGAGTGTAGAGAACCCCCTTAACGTAGATAGAAGTTAAAACAAAACTCTAGAAACCACCCATCAACTTATGAGATCCTAATATTTATACAAGAGAAACCAAAATGGAGAGAATATTGTGCCCCACTAAAGACAAATATCTTGTGGAGAGATTTTCAAATTTAAATATCATAGTTGATCCAACAGTTGTGGTAGATGACATTTTAAATTTGAAATCAACCTAAATTATCTATAAATTTATATGACTCTAGGAGACTCATAGGACGCTATGCATTGACTCTTCTAAGGCCTAAGCAAAGGTCACTTCTTGATCACTTTCTCCTCTACGGAAGACAGAGCTCCAGTCTTTGAAAGGAAGTTGTGATTCATCAGTAGAACGGGCTAGTATTCATTACATCTTGGACTCTAGGATTTGATCTAATATTGGAAATAATAGGAAAAACATAAATCTGAGTATTAGATATAACTATACCAAGAAAGTAGGCTATTTACACAATAGTCTATGTAAAGTTAGATCTAAGCAAGCCCTTTGAAAGTGTTACTTTATTAAGGCTAGGATTCTTAACCTGAGAGCAAGACTTTGAAGAACATTCTCTCTTGGAAGGTCCCTTAGTCATCTCGGTAAAAGTAAACTGATATTTAACCCAACAGCGTAAGGAACATCTCATCTCCCACTAATATTTTCATTTGATGATCCTGTCAAGATCTGAACTTGTAAGGAGGGATCCCACAAAAAGATATCAAAGCAATTTCAAAGGAACCAGTCCAACCACATAAAGCCCAATTTAATTCATGGCACAACCTCAAAGGACTCCGCTCTAATCAAGAACCTAGGAAATCCATGCCCACAAAGTAGTAAAGATCCTCCACATCATATGATAGTTTAAAATCAAACCTATTTGTAAAGGGGATGAAAAAGGGGAGCATTACTGTTGAGGAAAACACAAACACAGGGATACATCACCAAGAAAACACAAGGTATGGTATTTGATGTATATGTACATGAAAAATATTTATGAAAGTTCAGAACTTCTTTTCTGAGTATTAAACTCTGTTATCATAGAGGCATTTAAATATTTTGCTCACAAGAAAACTATGGTTGTAATTTCCATTGGAATCATTGTCAATTATTAATGTTTGTGATCAATATGTATGGTGAGGAACCATTAAATTTAGTTTTGAACATTATCAGGGGAAAATGTATTTTATTTATACAAAATTCTTATTCACATAATACTTGAGAGACCTAAAATAACCTAGTTTATCTCTTCATAATGTTGTATTCAGTGTTCATTGTATGTTGCAGTCGAAACTTGCAAATGAAAAAACCTTGAGATATATATTGTTATTCTAGAAATGGAGGTAAGGTTTTACGAGTACATTATAATATCATGGAAAATAATTCTATTTCAGCTAGTTCATGTTACATAGTTTGTATCCTACTATTTTGTGGATGTAGGTAACATTAGAGGAGAAACTATGGCATGTACTAGAGAAATTAGTCACATAAACATGAAATAAACAATGAAATAACTACACAATATGTTAGACTAACATCTGCGAAAACACTAAACAACACCATTCAGACTCAGAATGTTTACATGTAGGATTTAGGTTGTAGTTTAGTGTCTCATTACTTGTTGTAGTGATCATGTTGGGTTGATGAGATGTTTCCTTGAATGAGTTGTTGTCTTAAGACCTGATATAGTTTCTCCACACTCACTCTACCTCTTACATTATCTCCACTATTCAAACAAACAAATCTCTTTGAACATTTCCTCAGTGTGTTGTTGTGTTAGAAGTGGGGGAGGGGGAATATTATAATTGTTAAGTTTACATAAAATACAATAACACTAAAATCAATACAACAACTAAAAGTTAAAGATAATCAAATTGGGATCCATGTGTGGCAGGGTGTCTAGTTGTTAGATCCACCTCCAAATTTTGGGATCTTCCTCCAAATACGTGAACTTCCTCCAGTTCACGATATTTGTTTCCTAGTTTATGGGAACTACCTTGTAGGTGGATCCTATGTGGATCTAGATATGAATCCAGTTCATAACTATGGATACATGTATCCTAGATCTAGCCCCTACAAATCCAGTAACATAGTTTTTCTAACTTGCTTCTCTACATAGCTTTGAATTTTATAAGAATTTCCATAACATATGATTTACATTAAGAAAGTAAACACACATTTTTCTATAGTAGGAATCAATAAATTTAATATAATATCCTTGTAACACCTCGGTTTTCAACCAATGGTATTAAATTGCGTATGATGTAAATATTGTATTAAATCATGGTGTGGAGCTCAAGGAAGAGGCCTATAGAAGGAGCAAGTTGATGAGTCAGTTCTCTATGTTGTATGGACTCATTTGTATAATATAATCTGTTTATTCAACTATTTGTTTTTATCTCTTGTCTCTATTATATATATGTTTTAGTGTGTATTATTGGTAACCTTATGTGATCTGTGAGATTAAAACATTGGTTCCGTTGCCGGTAGTACATTACTGAAACATATGCAAACAGATGATACCAGAGCAGGAGATCAAGGACTGGTGGGAACGTAAAGTTGCAAACTATTTGCAGAATTACACACGAAGGAACAGATTAACAATCGCACCAGCAAAAGAAAGATTTTCACAGATACGCATGAAAAGTTTGTCGAATCAGTGCCCCAAATTTTGAAGAAACTCCTGGATGAGAAAGCCGGAAGCGACTAAAGAACTACAGTTTCTGGAAAAACTGATCCGAGGAGGTAGAACAAACTTGTCGGAGTGGTTTGAGAAAATCGCCAATGACTTCTGTGAGGATCAAGCATTCAAAGACAAAACTTCGGTGGAAACAGTCAAGGATAAATTTTACATAGATCTCACTAAACAATTTTTGTGTTCCCTACTGACCTTGCTGTTCAAATTCTTGATCGAGAAAGGAGTAGGACATATTGTCAAACCTTGTCCATCACTTCACGAACTACCATCAAACTCTAACTGAGTGGAGAAGCAGAGGAAGTGGGAAAAATTCATTGCAGAAAGGGAGTGGGAATACTTCCTAAGCAAATAGACTGAACTATCTGAGCTTTCTAAAAAGCATTGGGTAGGCTATGGGGGGGTAGCTGGTCATATGTTGAGATAGAGTATAGTGGATTCTAGTCGACTAGAACCAGATACCAGGCACCAGTAATGAGCATTCGACTAAAAGGAAACTTAAGAGAATAGTATCATACGTGTTGGAGACATTTACCTTCATACTCACTCCTTCGGTCAAATTGGCCTGGTTAAACCACTATCCTAAGTTTAATTGACATCAGTGGAGCATTAATTACCA
>LPNX011000008.1:578183-627329 GCA_001517045.1 Pseudotsuga menziesii
GAAGAACAAGAGTTTTGACAGATTTCTCCATGAAATGTGAGCAATAGCTCAATCCGACCTTACGGTGCCTTTTTTTTTGATTTGCAGGTCTTAACAGGTACAACTTCGAATGGACTCATCAATCCCTCTTCTCACCCCATTCACAAGCTATTCGGAATGGAAGCTGAAGATGATTGCATCTCTGAAGAGACAAGGTCTCTATGAGGTTTCTATTGGAATTGGAAAAGAGTCTTATGAGAATGAGAATGACTGGTTAAATGACCGTGATAGAGCTTATGGAACAATAGCTCTGGCCCTTGATGATAGTTTGTACTACCTTATTTATTCTGTTGAATACCCAAAGGAAGTCTGGACAATATTGGACAGAACCTTTGGCAAGCACAATGAGGATCATAATAGTACTTTGGAGATCATGGCCAGCACCACAAAAGTTCTTCACTCAAAAATCTCAGCCACTACTCTCTCTGATGAAGTTGTTCAAGATGAAGATGAAGAAGAATCTTCTACACATTCAATTCGAATTGCAGAAAGTCTCCATGAAGTGACTCCTTCTCCTGATGCTCCGGAAGTTCATGAGATCTCTGATATCTCATCTTCTCATATTTCTGAAATGGAAGAAGAAATTCGAATCTCTGATATTGAAGAAAAATGCTGCTGCACTTCCATGCAAACATTCACCGATGATTTTCCTTTGAATTCTGTGCAAAATTTACCAGTAATTGCTTTCGAAAGTGAAGAGAAATTTGATTTTTCTTCCGCTAATGTTGCTGCTGGTGTGAAAATATGTAATACCTTGGATATTTTGGAAAAAATATCAGATTATAAGAGTGACACATTCGCTCCCCATGATCTAGATCTTCCAGCAAATTCCTGCAGGATTGCATGCACCAAAATTCAGAATTTTGAAGAAGAAGAAAACTGTGCATCCACCGTCTCGGTTGACCATCATTTTGGATCTGATATGAACCTTATTGGATCTGATATGATATTATTTGGGTCTGATCTGATATTTCTTGGTTCAAAATTTCAGGTTCATAAATCTTCAGTGCTGCTTGTAGCTGTTCTCATCAACGGTGTGAAGAAACAAGTACCACAAGTCTCCTTCGAAACTGCTGCTGGGGATTTGATTTCAATTCATAGTTTTGGATCTGTTGTGAACTTATTTAGATCTGATTTAAATTCTGATCTGATATTATTTTGTTCATATTTCAAAATCCAAAAGCTTTCAGTCATGCTTGTAGCTGCTCTCACCAATATCGGTGTGAAAAATCAAGTACCGCAAGTATTCTTCAATTTTGCTGCTGGGGATTTGGTGTTAGTTTCCTCCTATGAGGTTGCTGATATTTTATTTTGTGAATCATTAGATATTTCAGAATCTATATCAGATTATGGAGCTCAAGCATTCGCTCTCCACAGTCCCAGGGATTCTCTACCTTTGGTCACATGCTCATCTCCTCACAGAACAAGCAAAGAGGAAGACATTCTGCATCCGCATGAACACTTGCTCCTAATATTTGGGGCTGATTTTACCAGTCATGGTTTGCTGTTCAAGGATGAAACATATCAGTTTCTTGAGTGTTCCACACATGGTTTGAATCCTCAAGAACCTTTGCTCTCTCTTCAGATGATTTCAGTTGCTCTACATGGGTCCAGTTTTCACCGTGCAGCTGCTTATATTTCTGATTCAGTTGAGTGCATTGTTTTTCTTCCAAAGTGGAAGATTCCTCCAGACATATTCATTTAGTTTGGATTCAGAGGTTCACATACACAGTCTCAGGATGCTGCTGCATAGAAGAACCAATTCTTGATTTACTGCTTAGTTTGAGGGGGGGTATTTTTCCCATGAGGTTTTTCCCGTTTCCTTGGTTATATTAAGCAGTTACTTTATTGTACAGGGTGACCTATGGCCTTTATTGCCAGGGCCCTAGCATTTTATGCATCTATGTTTTCTAACTCTTCCTGAGTATAGCTTAAGGGGGGGTGTTGGAGACATTTACCTTCATACTCACTCCTTCGGTCAAATTGGCCTGGTTAAACCACTATCCTAAGTTTAATTGACATCAGTGGAGCATTAATTACCATCATCCCAGTCACTCCCACGCCTACCTACAGTCAAGGAGGCTAACTTAGCCTTTCCTACAGTCAAGGAGGCTAACTGGAGCACTCCAGGGGTGATCTGGTTGACATTCATGCACCTAATTGCTAACTGGGGGTTACTTTCAGTTCAACCAATCAGTTACAGTCAGTTAAGGCGCCTCCATGCATTAAATATATTATTTAATCATTATTTATTGATTATTTTATTATTATTTAATGAACTGGAGTGAACTAGGCGCCTTCACCAACTTCTGATGGTCAGTTCAGCTTCAGTTAACCTCATCAAGGTTTATTGGAGTCATGCAGTACTAGCACTTGATGGTTGGTTGCTATGACATGTGTTTGATCTCCTTCAGTTGAGATTAAGTCATTTATTGCACTTCAAATTCAGTTAGGATTGGTGAGTCAATTAAGGTTTTTTGTCAAGTGGTTAACTGAGTGAGATTGCATGGCAAAGAGTCAGTTAAGCTAGACTCACTCATTGAGTTAAGCCATTGCTATGCATGGAATTGTAATCCTTTATTGTTTATATAATATACAGAGAGGAAACCTATTGGGTATTCCAGTTATTGCTAATTCATGAGTAATTGTTAATAATTCTTTGATGAGATTGAATCTTAGTTCCTAGATCATGTGCAAGAATTAATAATACGAAGTTATGTCGAACATTCAGAAAATAGAGAGGGAAGAAAGACAAAAGAGGAGGGAAGCAAGAAAAGAAAGGGCCTTAGAGCTGCATAGAGGAAGGAGTCCTAGGGCGACTGACAGGGAAGAGAATCCGCCACAGTCGGGTCATGACCGACATGAAGAAGGCATGGAACAGGAACCGTCCCCTATGGAGGAAGAATTGTGGATAGAGTAGTCGAAAGCTCTCCAGTTAAGAGTTCCCAATGAAGGAACAACCCTCTCTCCATTGAATCCACGTACTCGAATACAGACTATTATCGAAGAAGACCTCCGACTATGATCTGGTGACTTTAGTATATGGAGTTGACTAGATGACGAAACATACACTAGACGACACCTCATTATACGTTGACCAGAGGAATGGAATTATGTGACCTTTTAAGCGGCACCCTCCCATCAAGGTATCCACTTGCTCTTACTGACACATGAAGGAGTGCGCCCCCTGCCAAATACAACTTTAGAAGAAACAAAACATTCAGAACTGTGGACAAATAGTTGCAGTGGACCATCGAAAGCATAATTTGACATCAACCAACTGCAAGTCGACGAAGAATCAACAACCGATGGGAATTAAAGTTCCGTCATCCAATGTTCCGCAGAGACGACTACACCATCAACCCCACCACCCTCACCCTCACCCCCACCTCCACCGCCACCACCTCCTGATAGCAGTGACAGTGATTTAGACATGGGTCATGGATTAGCTCACATTCCTCTATATGAGGGGGATGAGGACCCCAGACGACATTGGTTTGTCTGCGAGTCGACTTGGGAGGCCAACCAAGTTACAGACGAAGATAGAAAAATGGCATAGTTCGTCAGTGCCTTAAGGAAAAGGGCATTAACGTGGTACATGACCTTTTCGGAAAGACAACCTAGAGCAACAAAAGTTGAGATTAAGGCGCAATTTTTGTCATTTTTCAAAACTCCAGATGCTAAGCACCTAGCCGTGAAAAAACTAAAAACCACATCACAAAATCCAGGGGAATCTATCCGCGACTATGATAAGCGTTGGAAAGACCTACTGAGCTAGCTAGATTATGTTATAGATGAACAATTACTAATCCAGTGGTTTATTGTAGGGCTATCTCAGAAAGTGCGCCGACACATCAATCTAAAAATGTTTAAAACTTACGAAGATGTGCTAACAAAAGCTCTTTAGGTGGAGATGGATGAAAACATACCCGCTTACCCCACGGACCACAGATTGGAAGAACAGCTTGAGAATGTACATAAGTCTCTAAAATAGTTAAGCCTCAAGAATCATGAGATTTGGTGCACCAAATGCTCAACGACCGGCCACTCCAAATATAACTGTCGACAGGAATATATCCGACAGGACGTTTGATTCATACAGACCAAGTCATTTTGCGACATTTTACCGGAGCACAGAGATCACTTGACGAAAGATTTCCTATTCAACATGAAGAACGACAAGGCCTCCTGGTGTGCCATCTGCGAGCCCAAAAGTCATAACACGGCCGAATTTCAGTTGAACCTAAAGAATCGACAAAACTATCAGGCTGTCTACCAAACTAATGCCATGGCACAGCATAACGAGCAAAACAATCTAGCAAACGATCAGAACGGAAAGAGATACGATGGTCGATGATATGAGCGTTGGTATGACAATCGAATCCCAGGCTACGAAGGAAGAGGTCGATTCCCTAGGAATCCCGACAACCAACCGCATCGACCCATCAAGTGCTTCACATGTTATAAAGAGGGTCATCGGTACGTAGACTGTCCATATAAGGACAGGACTGATCTCAAATTCTGTACTCACTGTGGGGTAGGGGATCACTCACTAGAGGATTTCCCTACCATGTTAGAAAAAAATAATACGAAAAAAAATGTTAATGTCTTGTCCTGTGTGCAAAAAAATGATGTAATAACCACCAAAAATTCACATATTGTAACTCGACAAGGAACAAAAATAGGAGTTGATAACCCCGGAATCAGTAAAATAAAAGAGAAAAATGTCTATCCTGACCCACTGAAGGAAAAACAAATATACAAAGAGGCAACTAATGTATTCAAAGAAATTTCACGACAAGAAAATGTTCATAACAGTCGACCTAACACAATAAATGAATTAATCCAACTCGTTCAAACAGACAATTCAGTATCCTAGTTTATCGATTTGTTGTATGAAATAAAAGGTACCCACTTTGAAAAACAAACAAATAACATCTGTAGCTTAAATAAAAAAGACAAAGGTGATGCCGACCCCCTTGTCGACTTGGAAATCGAAGGTTACCACATCCGATAAGTAGTGCTCGACTTCGGCTCACAAGTAAACATCGTGACTCGTGACACTTGGGAACAAATGGGCAGACCTTGACTTTATGAGTCAGGCATATACATGAAACTAGCCGACCAAGGCCTAATTGAACCCATTGGAGTCTGGAAAAACGTCGACACGACTATAAAAGGATTCCCGACCTAGGTTGATTTTGAAATCATTGACCCAAAGGCAGGCTCCAGTTCCTTCCCAGTGTTAGTCGATCGACCTTGGGGTAGAAAGATGAAAGGATCCATATCCCTGGACAAGGAACGAATCAAATTAAAAGGAAATGGACAAAAGGTCATTGTACCCATTCATCCATCTCAAGGGGAACCTTGGACTGAACCTATTGATGAAGAGGTTGATTTTCGACAACTCTACTAGATCCAAAACAATGCAGACTACACAGAACCAAATATCCACGGAGAAATTCACTTAGGCAACCAAGACTCAGTTGGTTATAATTCCGATGGTGAATTATATGATTGGGAGATCGAGAATTATGAAACACAAGCAAGAGGGTGCTGGACTATGCAAAAAGTGCAGAAAAATCCAACCCAACAGTGCTTCATAGTGTCCATTGTACCAAAAAAAATTGAGAAAAAAATTAGGTAACACCCTACCTTACAACCTACCAACATGAATAATACACAACTACCAAGATATAAGGAAATGGAATCACCAGTCATGCATGTCGAACAAGTGTCCAAAAATATTGGTGAACATGGTCGACTTCAAAGCCTAGTTGAAACTTTTACAGGACAAGCTGCTAGATGGTGGGATACCCATCAGAAAAGACTACAGACCTGGACAACTGCTTCGAATTACTTTTTCGAAAGGTTTGGAGGAAAGAAGTTAACCCAACAAGCTCAGATACATGTATTCACTCAAGGACAGAACCCAGAAGATCATTTCAAAACCTGTGAAAAGGAGTGGAGAAGACTTGGATACAAGGATGAACGAGCATGGCCACACTTGTTCCCATTAACCCTAGCTGACTTACCAAACAAATGGTATAAAATGGAAGAAGCTAGAGGTGAAACCTTCTTCTGGCACGAACTTAGGGAAAATTTTATTAAAGATTTCAACTTTATACCTCAAAATGGAAATCTGGTCAAAACAACAAAACAAATTAAAGAATTTATCCAGCCGACCGAAAATAAACCCTTACAAGATCACCGATAGACAAGTAAATGTAACAAAATACAAACACAACTAAAGCCACAGTCGACAATATTACAGTTAGAAAACGAAAACACAGAAGGAAAAAGCTTTAGATGGAAATCCAACCATGTCGAAACAACAAAACCTATTTGCACCATCCTGAAAGTCGAAACAACAGACAAAACAGATACCGATAGAATGACTGCAGCTGACTTCCCTGCCACATTCTCCTAGTTCAAAGAAGGAAGTTGACTGATCAATGAAGCCAAAGCACCAGAGTGGCTAGATGCTAAAGTCAAAACTAAAGAATTTGACATCTCAAATGATGATCGACCAAAAATGGAAAATATTGGTGACTACTGGAGCGAAGAACAGACCACAGAGATAGTGAACTTACTAAGGGAATTCCAAGATGTATTTGTTAGAGATTACAAAGACCTCAAAGGCTTAGTCCACGAAATGGGAGAAATGATAATTGATACTAAACCTGATGTTCGACTTATGAAGAAAAGGCCTTATAAAGTAGCTCACAAATACAAGGAGATAGTCAAAAAGGAAATTGATAACATGTTAGCAGCATGCATCATCTACCCTATCGACTAATCAGAATGGGAAATTCCAATGGTGGTACAACCTAAGAAACATGTCAACTTCAGGGAACTAAACAAAGTAACACTGACAGACCCATTTCCAAACCCTTATGCAGATGAAATCTTGAATGAAGTTGCAGGACATGAAAGCTACTCATTTATAGATGGATTCTTAGGCTATAACCAAGTGCCAATAGCTAAAGAGGACCAGAAGAAGACAACCTTCCTGTGTGAATTTGGTTCCTTTGCTTACAAAGTTATGCCTTTTGGATTTAAGAATGCACCTGCAGTGTTCTCTCAAATTGTTGTTAAAACATTTCAAGAATACATTTACAAGACCATGGCAGTATACTTTGATGACTGGACAATATACTCTACACTAAAATATCATTACAAATGGCTCAGACTTATGCTAGAGAGATGTCGACATATTCAACTCTCCCTAAACATTAATAAATGCATATTTGTGACCCCCATAGGGATATTATTAGGGCACATTGTCTATAAGGAAGGTATTAAGGTTGACTTCGCAAAGATCAAAATTATTCTTGACCTAAAACCACCAGTAAACCCAAAACAAGTCAGGGTGTTACTTGGCCACACAGGCTATTACAGAAAATTCGTAAGATATTATTCAGATATGACCTATCCTCTGGAAGAACTGTTAAGGAAAGATTAAGAGTTTAACTGGATAGAGGAATGCCACATATCATTTAAAAAAATAAAAAGAAAACTAGTCGTATCCCCAATCCTAAGGTTTCCAAACTGGTCGATCAAATTCCATGTCCATATTGATGCATCAGGCCTCACAATAGGAGCAATCTTAACTCAACCAGGAGATGATGGAACGGATTATCTCATAGTTTACAGCAGCCAAAAAATTAAACAAGGCTGAAAGAAACTACTCGACCACAGAAAGAGAAGCCCTAGGAACGGTCTTTTCCCTATAAAAATATAGACATTATCCGTTAGCTAATCCCTTCATATTCTATACCGACCATCAGGCCCTAAAGTATCTCGTCAATAAACCACTCCATCATGGAAGGATTTTTTGATGGCTACTTCTCTTCCAAGAATTTGAGTTTCAAGTTGTTGTTCGACCAGGCAAGCTAAATGTCGGTCCCGACCATTTATCCCGAATCGACATAGGAGAAGAACCAACAGGAGTCGACGATGACTTACCTGATGCACATTTATTTTGAATAGAAGTGGTCCTAGTAGAACTAGAATAAATATCTCAGTTCTTAGAAGATGGACATGCACCATAAGGTATGAGCACCAAGAAAAAGCAAATTTTAGCTATGAAGGCTGCACCATATAGTCTCATTAATGGATTTTTATAAAAAATGGGATTAGATGATATCCTCAGAAGATGTGTACTAGAACATGAATGAGACCACATTATGCATGAAGCACACTATGGACCTACAGGAGGACATTTCCAAGTAGACACAACTGCAAATAAAATCTAACAGTCAGGATTATGGTGGCTGACACTCCATAGAGATTGCAAAACTTTTTTTAGTCGATGTGATAGATGTCAACGACTAGGTCGACCCCTACCTAGAACATAAATTCCCCTGATATCAATAAACCCAAGTTTGACATTTGAAATATGGGCTATAGACTTCATAGGACCATTTCCTATACCAGCAAAAAGGACAGGTGCAAGGTATATCATTACTGCAGTGGAATATGTCACTAAATGGGTAGAAGCTGAACCGGTCGATACATGTTCTAGTGAGATAGCTACTAATTTTATCTATGAGAATATCATCACTAGATTTGGATGTCCACTAACCTTGATTAGCGACCAGGGGACACACTTTATCAACTGAACTATCAAAACCCTAACCGACTAGTTCCAAATCGACCACCGTCGGAGTACAACATACCATCCTCAGTTGAATGGAGCAATTGAAGCATTCAATAAGACATTAACAAGAGGATTAACCAAAATATGTAATGCTGATAAGGACGAATGGGATGATAAAATACCTACAGTCTTATGGGCATACAAAACAGCATATAAACGATCGACCGACCAAACTTCGTTTCGACTAGTCTATGGACAAGAAGCAGTAGTTCCACTACACTTCTGACAACATACACCTATTATCGCAGAAATACTACATGTCGATGTCGAACAGGGAAGGAAGGACCGACTATTTCAACTTAGCAAGATGGAAGAGCACCGACTCATGGCTATACAACACCAAGAAATCCAGAAGCAACAACAGAAAGCATGGAACGACCGCAACATCAAGAACAAAAACCTGTCGGTCAGAGACCTTGCTTTACTATACAATAGTCGGGTCAAAGGAAAACCTAAGAAACTCCACACAAAATGGATGGGGCCTTACGTTGTCGAAGAGATACATCCCAACGGATCAGTCCTATTAAGGACGTTATAGGGCATAGTATTTCGGAAGCTCGTTAATGGAGCCTGACTAAAACATTACAGAAACTAACAAAAATTTAAAATAAATAAATAAATAAATCATATAACGACCATAACCATCAACCAAAATCCATAAAAAACCAAAAAAATTCTGAAAAAATAATAATACCCTACAGACAGAAAACCATGACAGGAAATCACCATCTTGACAACCTCCATCATGACCATCGACCAATTTCATCGACCGACTACTCCCATCGACCATTCTCATCACCGACATCGACCGATGACTTCGATAGTCCCATCGCGCATTCATGACATTGAGCGCCGAAAGCAATTCGCCATTAACACACACTCATGTATTCCAACTGGAACATCACGTCCGCCATTAATACACCCATCGCCGCACACAACCACATCATCGCCTATAAATATTGGATCGCCGAAGGATCATTCACCGCAACCTATACAGACAGAGCATCAGAGCATCCAATCGACTAAAATTCGAGAACCCCTTCGTGACATCAACCACCAAACCGACACAATGGCCCCCAAACAAACTAGAGCCTCGACTAAAGCCAAGGAGATACAGGCTGCGGATACACCTTTAGTCCTCAGGCTGAAAAACATCAAAAATTCCAAAGTACAGGAAGGCTCATGGCAAAAGCTATGGACTGAAATAAAAGAATGGGCCTTTGTCGACAAAAAGGCCACTCAAGCAGCAGATAAAATCAAACGCAGCACTCTCTTCAGCTATGCCAACGCACCGCTTATGGCCAGCTTTGGTGGTACGAAGGAAACTGTTATCAAGTTCATCATCAGTCGGTATCACAATGGGCAGTTCTACTTCGACGAGCCAGTCGACATCTCTGTCTCTGGAGATGTCATCTCCAAGCTGACCGGTCTCGCTAATGGAGGAGACCCTGTACCAGTTGGAATCAAATAAGGACTGGTCGAAGAGCTCACTAGGTCACCTTTCGGAAAAAAATCCAAGGGGTTGATGATTAGCCAAATCACAACCTGAACGCCATAGATTGTGGCCAAAATCATTGCAATAATACTCACTCTAGCAGGTCGAGGCAGTGACCTTAAGTTAGAAATGCTAGAAGTCGCTGACACCATTGCCACCGACTGACGAAAATACAGATGGGGTGATTATGTCATCGACATGGTGAAGACCATCTGTGAGAGATGTCAAGAGACGGGGGGTATCATCAAGTTTCGCTCCCTCATATTATGGATTTCCATGTACCACATCTGCCCAGAGGGGAGTCCAGTCTTTCGGGAACAGTCGAAGTTCGACATGTGGAGTTTTAAACCATTCTCCCAAAAAGGAACCTTGCATGAAATTGAAAGTGGGAAAGTACTGTTGGAAAACTGGTTTCAACAGCTCAAAGTCCGCACGACTAGATGGAGGGTGCCTCAAAACATTCGATGAAATCTACCGGTGAACTCCCACATCTAGCTAGAG
Source organism: Pseudotsuga menziesii (assembly GCA_001517045.1). Lineage (NCBI taxonomy): Eukaryota > Viridiplantae > Streptophyta > Pinopsida > Pinales > Pinaceae > Pseudotsuga > Pseudotsuga menziesii. The sequence goes on from LPNX011000008.1 coordinate 588,881, forward strand.
CTCGACCATACCTCATTGTGGTACATGCAGGGCGACAATTCCAACGCCAAAGCCCTCGACTACTATCCATCTGTCGACCAAATCTTCCAGGAATTGTCTCGACGGACCAAAACAAAAATACTGGTACCAGCAGCAGAAAAGCAGATCGACTTCTCGATCGAGGAGCCACTCACAGACCAAGAAAAAGAGGAAGACTATGAGCTCAACCTCTACATCATCACATTTGTGTTAGAAAAGACACAGGTTGAACACACCAGTCCACTACAGATAACCATCAAACCTTCGACCACAAAAAGAACAGAAACCCAGACCGCAAAGCTAAAGCCACAGCCACAGTAGCAGATAACTCCTTCGGCTGCAGAAAGTGTCGTCTCGACTCAGGAACCGATGGGCGAGATAGCACACAAAAACCATGAGTATGCTGTTACAAAAGGCATTATTCGAAAACTCTCAAAAGAAATAGCAGCAACCAGGAAGAAAATAAAAACACAAGAGCAGCAACACGGTAAAGGTAAGCACAAGCTTATACTTGCTGACTCCTCAGAAGACGAAGACGAACTGACAGCTACGACCCTTGACATCATAGAGGATGCCGCAACAAATAAAGTTCCCAGTCGAAACCTAGTTCCAGGGATTTGTTGACGCAGAAGCACAAGCAGGTCGACCAAAGAAAGCAAAGACTATGATGATGCCTGAAAACATCGTCAATCTTGTGTCGACGCCTCCACCCCCATCACCGACGAAAATAACTGAGGAACAAGTACCAGCACCACAGTCGGTCAGCCCCCTCGACTTATGCAAAAGCACGATGTCGGAGGCTGTGAAAGAAAAGTTCGACAAAGATAGAGATATGCAGGCGTTCATTGAGAAACTACCTAACATATTTACGTTAGCACATAAGATCTCTACAAAAACACCTCTCTTCACGACTGGCGGATACCAACCAGGCCAGGACGCACAGTCCAGAACCTTTGCAACCATTACATCGACTTTCGAGAAGAATCCCGACAAGGATGCTGAAGTGATTGCACGTCAGTCCTTGACTATCACACCGACCGTACCCATAACCCAAGCCAACCTACCAGCCACTACACCGACTGAAGAAGAAGAAACTGAGGAGGACATAGCTCAAAAAATCAACCAAATTTTCTCTGATGTCAACTCGCCCCCTAAACCCGACAATCCACCACTCACCCACACTTCCCCCAAACCAATCACCCCCGACCATTTGCCAACTCCATCACCACCACAACCACCATCTCCACCACCACCACCACCCCCCAACTCAGAGAAAATCCCACCACAACCAACTACTTCCAAAAAACCAGAGGTGGAAGTCATTCCACCTCCCCAACTAGAGAAACCATCGGCCTCTATCCCACAAACCAAAGACCCCGCCATGACTATTGCAGGTACACAGGAAGCAGATAAAGAAAAGCATAAGAGGCAAAAGGAGAAACAGAAGAAGGATCATCATGGACAAGCTTCAAAGCTCCAAATCAGATTGAAGGACGTAAGCTCCCTAACCGATAGCGAGCTAGGACAACTCCTCAAAACCCTAGCAAGTGAAGCAAAGATGAGGAGTGAGCAAATAAATAAAGAAATCAATGAAAATAATGTAGAACAGGTCGAGTTTCTCGACAAATGCAGGAATATGGCCCAGTCCGTCATACCGGGCCCCATAGAGGTCGGCACAGACAAACCGCTCGAAATAGCGTATCAGATATTTGAGGGCATAGTGTCGGCACTCCAAACGCACATGCAGGAAACAAAAGAGGGTCAAAATGAGGAAACTGCCCGACTCCTAATGGCACAACACACTGCATTTTCTAAAGCCTATAAAGTGTTGCAGGATCATATGGAGGAGTCTATCGTAACTGAGGAAATACTAAGAGACTGGCCTAATTACTACGGGCAAGTCTATCAGCAGACTTGGCAAGGGATTCAGGAATTAGAGAGCAGAAAAACCACTGAGAAAGCACTCAGAATGACAATAGCAGAAAATATAGTGCTTGAAACTGCCAAACTATAGAAACTAGAAAGGGAAGCACATCAATGGGTGCAACAAGCTCTCCCTAACTTGGAGAAAGTCGACATCATCTGCCCACAAATGAAATGACTTATCGATACTATAGAGGAGAAGGACCAGTTTATGGGTCCTGACATGGAGAAGATAGCTGAAGTCTCCATCTCAGAAAAGATGTCGATCTTATTAGGCTTGACCACACTCACCATCGACATCCAAAATTTTTTGCAGAGTTGGACAGAGTTTCAACATCACCTCGCAGTAACATCCCCAGCCATTGTAGAAGTCTGCGTACATAAAAGACCGACCATCAGACTTCATAGCCCACCACAATAACTATGGAAGCCAGCTACGAAGAATTTTGTACCTCCCTGTTTCTTCGGGACGAAGAAACGTTTTATTCGTGGGGGAGATGTAGAAGGAGCAAGTCGATGAGTCGACTTGAACGATAGCCGACTTAATCGATCAGCTAACTAAGTCGATGGGCCAACTTAGTCGATCAGCTGACTAAGTCGACGGGCCGACTTAGTCGATTAGCCAACTAAGTCGGTCGGCCGACTAAACTACGAGATTAGGTCAATTGCCTAAGGTCGTGTCGGTTCACCGAACCGACAGGTAGTTATTTTGTAACCGTTCTATAATCATATATATTAGGCTGTTGAGCCAGATGAGAACTTAGTTCAATTCTCTGTGTTGTATGGACTCATTTGTATAATATAATCTGTTTATTCACCTATTTGTTCTTATTTATTGTCTCTGTTATATATATATATATATATATATATATATGTTTTAGTGTGTATTATTGGTAACCTTATGTGATCTGTGAGATTACAACAAGGCCCCACCATGGATTTAGTGTCTTATGTATCGACGATTAAAATCGATGCCGATGATTTGTGTGCTAGCTAGGCACAATGTGTTTGAGACACCATGTAAAATGCTACATTAATAAAATACCACGACTAGCTACGCGCCGCAATGTTAAAGAGATGGGGGCATGGTTTCCCAAGGAATAGGGAGGGGGGTTTAAACCCTTGAGCCTGTGGGGGAAAAGTCTTGTCTAAAGGGGAAAACCCATGAAATGGTTAAATACCCCTTTTGTCTTTTATGCCCAGTCATCTAAAATTGGTCAAGGAAGTTATTGTCTTGGGATGGGAAAGGTATGGAGGTCAAATTCGAATTTGGGGAGTTACCCATTTTTGAAAAACATTTCTTTGGCTTCTTAGGCAAGTAAATTCTAGGAAATTCCTTCCCCATCCATTACTTACCCATGCGTTTGCTTCCTCAAGCAGCTGGATATAGTTGGGGCATTCTCCCTCACATTTTTGTTGTTTCCTTCATTTTTCCCATGGATGGGAATTCGATTGGGAAATGCTCAGTGGTTGGGATCCTCCTTGGGAATTTTGGTTGAGGTTATCCTCATTGTCGTAGCTGGGAAATCCCATTTTTGGTTTTTTTCAGTGAATGTGCAGCAATGGTTCACATTTTTGGGGTTTCAAGAGGTTGTTTTTGGTCTTACTCAAGAAGTTGAGCTTGTTGGGATTTTTCCCCATGATTTCCTGATGTTTTCGTCACTGTTCCATGCCCATAAATTCATTTTTGTGTTTCTTAGTGGTTAGGGAACCAAGATATCCTATTTTGGGTGTGAATGATGGTTGTTTTTTCTATGGTATTGCTCAGAGACGTTTTCTAAGATCAGATTTCAATTTGGGGGTTTGTGGTAACCAGATCTACACAAGAACGTTTCCTAAAACCGTATTTGATGTTCCAGGGTGTTGTTCCCCTCATCCATTTCATTTTGGTTTCCCATAATTTTTTTGCTCATATCCAGCAGTTGTGTGTGGCTGTGTTTTGATTAATTGGTTGACTGTGTGTTTGATACAAAGTGTTTGCTTGGATGAGTAAATACAAGGGACCCGTCTAGTAGAGGGTATGACAGTGTTTGGGTGTGATTGTTGGCTTGGTTGAGTAAGTCCAAGGAACCCTTATGCTATTGGCTGGTTTCCCTAGTAGCTTGATAAACCCAAATTTATTTTTGGCTTGGCTAGGTTTGATATGAATTCAGCTATGTGTATGAGCCTGTTGTTCCTTAGTTCCTTGTGGAATCATGCCCAGCTCGGGGGTGGTAGTGGTGCTGAGATATTGATGAGCACACTAGCTTATGGTTGGGTGGAACGTTGCAGTGACATAGCTAGTTACGGGACAACACAATTACAAGATAAGTATTTACTTTTATTCTTGTGCTTAATCTCTGCAAAATATCTGTTTTATGAATTAAAATGAGCATGTCGAATCTTTGAATGTTTGATCGAATGAGTTTTGCTTCCACTGTAGAATGTACTATGGATCCGTGTATATTCATGTTTAATACATGTTAATGATTTATGCATATGTGTATATTTAAGTTCATGCACTTTTATGTTTTTATGTTCAGAGGGCTATTTTTCCCGTTTGACAGCAGCAGTGTGTTGGTCGTGTCCTCTCCATCGTCAGGATGAGGGGTGGGGGCGTGAAAATCCTCCTCTCCTTTGTGACAAGGTTTGTATTGCACTACATATGTTTTGAGTGCACCAACTCGATTTTCTCTACCATGGAGAGATGGTTGACAAGGAATTACCTACACCAAAAATATTTGGCAATTTGTAGGTTGACTTTGAAGTTTGGATTTTAAGTTCTTAGTTTTTTTTTATTGCATCCTCCTTCACTTTGGTATTAATATCACAAGTGGTTTTGATATCATGCATCATGGGTGTTTGTCTTGTGGTTTCTATTTATGAGATGTTGCAAGATATCTTATTACAATATCATAACCTTATGTTGGGTTTTCATTCCTCGATATTACTTCCCTTCTAATTGTTCTTGTTGTGTGAGAGGTGTGACTAATCCCACATTTATAATTATGAGATAGAGATGGTTATGGGGCATTACTCGCACCAAAACAATTTTCTATATGGAAGCTAGATTTAGGTGGAATTTGTTTGGTTGATGTGATAACATCCTCCATTTCAGTATTAACAATACTGGTGTTTTGGTGTCATGTTTTGTGTGTTGTATTTATATTGTAGTTTTATCCATGTTATTGAAATATCTCTAACTATAGCGTCATTTCCCTATGTTTGGATTTCGTTCCATGTTGATAGTCCCCTTCAAATTTTGTATGCTTGTTGGGTGTGAATTTTGAACAATCCCACATGCATAAAAATTGTGAGACAAACATGGTTTCTAAGGAATTTCTTGCAATAAGAATATTTTTCCAATTTGGAAGTTGGATTTGGGTTTAAAGTCCCTAGATTACTGTGATAACATCCTACACTCCAGTATTAACATTGTCAACAATTTTGGTGTCATGGCTTGTTAGTTGTTTTTGGCTTGTGGTTGTTATCTATGCAATATTCAAAGCTATATAAGTACATTCATATATAGCCATATTGGGATTTAATTCCACATCATTGACTTCCATTTTAATGTTAATTGTCTCTAAGTTGTGAATAATCCCACTGCATAACAATTGACACACATTGATGTTTAATAAGAGTTTACCTACACCAAAAATATTTTCCAAATTGGATGTTGAATTTAAGGTGCCAATGCCCATGTTTATATGAACATTGTCAACGATTTTGGTGCCATACCTTATGGGCCTTTTATGGCCTATGGCATCAGTGTGATCTTGGAAGCTATCTTATTATAGTGGCATATCCTTATGTTCGGAGGGTGTCTTAACTTCCAACCGAAATAGTGGTTGGTAACCCAATGGAAATTGAAACTCAGTTGGACGAGAACAAGGAACCTCACGACAAACTCTACCTTGAAAAATTCCATTTGAAATGGTTGTGTTGTTACCCAGATCTATATGATTCCAACTAATTGTTTCAAAGATTTCCTTTACAAATGTGCCTGTAACCAAAATGCCCAAGTGTGTAATCAACATTTTCTCCACCTATCTCGTTGTTCCTTCCCTTGATAAAGAGAGTACACACTTTATAAATAAACAACTTGAATGGAAAATACAAGTCAAGGTTTTCTACAAGATGGTTAATTTTGACATATTCATGGGTTTCACATTTTCATTCCCCAATTATATGATTCCAATGGACTACTTCAATGACTTCATCTACAATGTGTCCATATCCAAATGTTTGAGTATATAAGCTCCACTTTTTCTGATTTTATTCTTGTTCTTTCCCTTTAGAGAAAGGGAGGAAAATACAAATTTAGGTTTTGTGACAAGGTGTTCAACATATCAAGGTATTGTGTGCTTAACATTTCCCAAACACTTAATGTTGAAATGACTACGTTAATGAACTTCTTTGCAATGTTCCATTTCAAAATGGAACTACTTCGATAACTAAAAAATTAAGTGTAAATACAAAATGGAATATGATCTCAGTGAAGCTCGAATGATAGAAAAAAATGCCAAAAAACTCAAGTGGTTGGGGGCACTTGCACACTCGTGAGTGGATTTCACTTGAAAAAATTTGGACACGGAGGAAACTTCTCCAAGAAACTGTGTTCCTTATTTTCTTAAGTCACAAGTTTCTTTACAAATTAACTCATGAAAAGCCTAATAAATATGTTGTGGTTAGGTGCACAATATTCCTTCCCTAAGAAAGATTTGTCCCCAAAGTTGAAAGACCAAGATAGTAGTGCCCTAAGCTAAAAATTATAATGAAAATATGCATTTCCTCCTTAAGATAAGTTTAAAATATACATAATAGATCCAAATATGTAAAAACATTCTTCTCAATTGAATAAATTGCCAAAATTTTCCTTTTTTGAAGTGTGATATTGTAATAGTATGGAGGATACTATTTGGGCCAAGAGAAATATCTATGCTACCTTAGATTTGGCTTTAGTTGGTATCCATACCTTCTTAGGAAGCTATATATTTATGTGTTGAGGATTTCAACATTAAAATGTTCTCACTAGTATCTACCATTTGTTTTCTTCTTCTCTTAGTACTATAGAATATTATATCAAATCTATTATTGGGAAATTGATGAACTTTCTGGTGTAAGTGATGGGTTTTAATCATCTTGGGAATCCTTCACCAATATATACACACTTCCATATCCTTGTGTTCGAAACCAAATCTATATATTGGAGAATGGGAACAATAATTCCATATGGTAAACAATACATTGGTGAATCGTAAACTCTAGGAGTTGGGTTTCATAGTATTAAATCCACATGAGTATGGTAGTTGCATCAATAAGCCTTGAACCATTTCATTGGTATTGGATAGATACATGGCTATGAATAATGAAATTATGTTCATATGCAACAACATTCTTTGAAAAACTAAATTGGATTTTAATCATGGTTGTATTTAGATCTTATTGTCTTTTTCTTAGAATTACAAATGATGCAATCTTGGTGTTAATATTGATCCTTTTCCCACTTCATAAAGGGTTCTAGCTCAATGGAAGAGTGCTCTTATTATAATAAGGATGTTGGTGGTTTGATTCATCCATGCTCTAATGATATTGCAATATTGGTATTTTTAATAAAATATATTATATTATGATTTATTATGGCTATATGGGGGTTTCAAACTTCTTTTGTATGTTTCTACAAGGGGGGTTCCAAACAGATTTCACATGTCACTACAAGCGGGGTTCAAACCCCCCCCTATAGGTTTATATCAGGGGGGTTTATAATCACCCCTAGAGGTTTGTAAGATGAATTTTTAAGGGGGATTTCGAACCGCCCCCATAGTTGTCTATGATGGGGGTTTTAACAACCCTTGTAGGTACCTATGAGGTGGGTTTATAACCACACCAAAAGGTTTGTAATAAGGACGTTTAGGCGGGTTTCTGAACCGCAATCAAAAGTCAATTTTAGTGTTGGTTTTGATCTCTTCTAGAATCACCCTTAAAAGTACAAAATTTTAGTGTCGATGCTATTGGGGGAGGTTTTGTTATGATCACCCCCAAAGGTTTGAAAGATGTAGTTTTGGAGGGGGTTTAGAACCTCCCTTGTAGGTACCTATGGGGGTGGGTTTCAATCCACCCCTATAGATACCTACTATAGGGGTTTGTAACTGACCTTGTAGGTACCTACAAGGGGGGTTTGTAATTGCCCCCAAAGGTTTGTAATAAGAAATTTTATGGGGCGATTGGAACTGCTCCCACATGTGTCTATAAGGGGGGTTTATAACCTCCATTAAAATTCACTTCTACAGAGGGGGGTTAGAACCGCCCCAAAAAGTAAATTTTAGGGGTGATTTTGATCTCTTCGAAAACCACCCCTTAAATTCCAAAATTTTAGCGTCGGTTCTATTTGGGGTGGTTTTGTAAAGACCACCTCCAAAGCCAAAATTGCCCCCAAAATTGAATTCTGGAGGTAGAATAACCCCCCCCCACCCTAAAAGTCAAATTTGTTGTAGTGTTTAAATATGCACTTGTATATCCCTCTTTAAAACATGTAAATAAAAATTCTTTTTGTATTGTTGATCTTGAACAAAACCTTTCCTGTGAATCATATGATGATCATATTCAAGAGCCTAAAGGGATCAAATTTTGTATTACAGCTTTTGTACATAGTTTTATTCCCTCCCATATCCTTGACATATATAGGCCTCTCAAATTATCTTATGTTCTACATGATTTTCCTCCAAAGCATTACAAATACTTGTCTATGTTTGACGGATAACTTGAGAAGATTTCAACAAAAAAATATGTCCAATCCTTTGAGCATTTTTCAGATCTTTTGATATTGAACATGATGATGTGTGCATGAGATCCTTTTCTCAATCACTACAAGGATATGCTCTAAAACTGGTGCAATTAGATAATCAACTTACTTCCTCTAAAGTTATACTTGAAATACATCCTTAGTCAGATGCTTCAGGTGTAATGGATTGCTATCTTATTTCTACTTTCCATACTACAACAGAATTATCAACCAAATTTACAAAATATTTCTTGTCCTTAAGGATTTTAAGTTTCCTTTAGTCTGATCATATATTTGTTAATATTAACTTTATTCCCAATGGTTTTTTCCACCTCAACTCAACTAACAAACATCCTAAAACATTTGTTTTAAATACAGTTCTGGTCACTGTCCAAGTGAGCTATATTCATATATCATCTCAAGTCAATTTCGTAAGTGTGATCCCTCTCTGGTTGGAAAGGCCAGAATCCAAACTAAAGTAGGCTTGAAAAGATTACCTTGGGATTTCTCTGAAACAACCCAGACAAATTACTAAGTGATAAAAAGAACTACAAGATTCGTTAATATATTTTACAGGAAAAAATAACATGTATTGAAATATAACTTATTCCTAACATCATTCACTTGAATTCAACAAACACTAATTGGATCTGCTAAACTACCAAATGCACTCTTGTATTTCCTTTAGGGGGCCATCCCATACTAGGTATAGAAGCGTGGTTAAACTAAGAACTCATATATTAGGTAAAATTCATATTCCTCATTAAACTAATTCATTTGTTCATGATCCAAAACAAAAAAAATATGTAACTACAAAGGAAGATTGTATATGTCAAAATGATAGTAAAATATTAACCCCTTGTGGTTTTTCCCGAGGGTCTTATTTATTATATACTTTTTCAAAATAACTAAAGGTAACTAATTGGTAACTACTATATTTATTATCATCCCTACAAGTCATGGATTTAGTCGGTAATTTGATTTATCTAGACATCTCCGGAGTTGGTATCCAAGTGACTCGAATCGACACTTCACTTGGTTTCGTGTATGTTTTCTCCTTTCTTGTGATGACTGTAGTCTGTTGTCCATTTTATTGTTCCATTCGACATGTATTCAACACTTAGTTCCTATCCCATATATTATATCATTTTCATTAAGAGATGAGGTAAGGTAGATAAGAAAATGATAGTTCTTATCAATCAACATTCTAATCACTAGAATTGCATAAGAACCTCTAGAAAGGTACAATTTTAAATCAATAAATTATTCTTGTTGCATTATAATATACCCCAAGGAGAACCAATAAGTGGAATTGGCACCTACCAAATGAAACATATCACGAGGTTATTTTCATTAGCTTGGTAAATGGAACAAGTACCTTGGCATTTTCCATGTAACCCCCCAAGTCTATATTCAAATCAACACTTTGAAGAACCTTGAATTGGGGCTCAAGTATGTTATGATGAGGATTTGTTGTACTTGTATTGTCACTACCCCATATTGGGTAAGCCACTCCTTTTTGTTAGAATATTATAATCCTACTCCATACTTGGGATAAAAATAATTAATAATTTATGATTAATTTCCTATATTCTAGACTAGGTAGTTGGCCTCCACTTAGACCACTTGGTCAATACTTGCCATATTTATCATACGAAAAATTTTATACCGATTCTAGTTATATTCTTCCAACTTTATTGACTTCCAATAATAGAAATTGTGCTTTCCTGTCTTTTTTGCCTCATACAACTTTATTCCTACTTTTTAGTGGATAAGGTAAAGCTAGTCAAAATTATAAACTAGCATATTTTGTGACTAACTTATCCTCCATGATTTTGTCTCCATATTCCATGATTAACAATATTTTTCATCACTCACTCATGATTTAGTCAATTCATAATATTCTTGGCATATTTGGAAAGTGCTTTAGTCACTTATGGGGGTTTATCATATTTATTAAGCCTGATTTATGATCTAGCATGAGTTGTCTTCTAGAAACTCTATTTTCCTTTATTAGGATTTATTACCAATGTAATAATTAATTAGTTATTATTCTTCACTTAACTTGTGTTTAGTATAATTATTCCTCTCTCTATTTTTCTTGTGCAAGCTTGTGAGAAATATCTTGTAGCTAGATCCTTATCTTGGGTTTCCACATGGTATGAAATATATCAGTTTATCAAGTTATACATGCTAAAATAGGTTCAAGGATCTCAAGATATAATCCCTCTACATTAGAGAGAATCAAGCATCCAATCCTTCTATGAATAAGAGCTTGAATTAAGCTTGCAAATATTTCTTCTAGTTTATTTTGTGCAGATTGCAAAGAGTATCTCCAAGAGAGAAACAACAACTAATCATTCAATCCTCTTTAGATATGATCCTATATGATTACAACTATCATGAATGGAAGGCCAATATTGGAATTCTATTTCACAGTAAGGGTCTCTACAAAGTCTCTATGGCTTTAGGGAATGATCCGATCCAAATGATGTTGTTGAGAAATCTAGGTGGCATAATCGAATGGATGAATCCTATGGGTTTATTTGTCTCTCTATTTATCCTAATAATATTATTAACCTTGATGATTTTACCACTCCAAAACAAGTATGTCCCAAAATCGAGTCTCTCTTTGGAGTACAAGATGAGATAAGAGCACATCAATTGGAGAATGAGTTAATCTCACTGAGTCCAAGTAGTTTCAATTCCATTGAAGGGTTCTTCACCAAGTTCAAGTCACTTATTCTTATGCTAAAAAAATATGGGATTGAGAAGAAGGAATATCAATTTATTCTTTCCATCATTTCCAAATTGGGTCCTAAATACTCAGTTCCTTTGTCAACTCTTCATGCTACTAGGCTTTCTATTTCGAATTGGAAAATGCCTTCTTTGAGTACATTCTTTGATTCACTTGCAAAAGAGAAAGAAAAATTGATTCATATGGGGACTCTTAAAATATCCAAAAGAAAATATCATGCTCTTATAGTTCAAATAATTAAGAATGTAGAGTTAAAAGAAAAGAAAACGGTGAAAGAGAAGAAGCCAAAGTAAGATGATGACAATGAAAAACCTATCGATGAAGGATCGAATTCCATGAAGAATGTAAATAAAAAAGGGAGCTCATTCAAGTGTTCTTAATGAAGCAAGGGATTTCATGCTAAGAATAAATTCTTTAAGAATAATATGGAAATCATGTCTCAGTTGCTTGAGAAACATAGCATTGATGTACGAGATGAACTAGAGAATCTTGTTGAATCCTTGGAACATTGTCATAGTGCATAGTCCCAAGGTAATATAACCTATGCCTTGAGTTCTAGAGTCAAATCCTTTCCTAAATTATTTGATGTAGATTCATTTTCTGATATATCAGAATCATAAATATCGGTGTATTCCTTGGATAAACCACATATCAGTCCTCTAGATTGATCTCCCAATACTTGTGTTTTTTCACTTGATCCCGACTTGTCTTTATCCAACTCTTTCTCACTACATTCAAATGATTATGAATCTGATTTATAATTATATGCATGTTATGATATCATCCATACCCATTACCCATCCTTTGAATACTCCTAATACTATACAAACCCCAAGTTCACTAGTTGATTCCTTATTGGATTCCTATGTAGTGTTACTTATTTTTGTTGGTTTCAAGTCTTGTCTAATTTTCACTGGTTCTTTATCCGTGAAATTAGTCATATTTGAAATTATGATGTGATCTAAACATATATGGTTCAGATTTCAAGTCCATACAATTCATATTTACTATCCATCAGTCTTACCTAGTTTCTCAACCTTTTCCTACTATAGCCCTATATACTCATGGAGACACTATACCGCTGGTATTTGATGCTCTATATGATCATGTTTCTGATATTTCTGAGTCTATTCAGTCTAATTTCATAATTGGGAAGGTGCTACAACAATTTGAAAAGAAGCTACATGTTTCATTTCACCATTTTGCATCTATACAAGGAACTTATTGTATTCATTTTTTTACTCTTTCGGAAGGAGTATGCACAAATATATTTTCCTTTATGGATTATGTTTTCATATCATAATATGTTGGAAGAAATAAGAATTTAGATAATGCTCCTTCATCATTAGATGATAAGATACAAGGAGCATCTCCACATTTTTTTTACAGATACTACACTCTATCGCATGATCAAAGAGTTCATAACTTCTTCATCAAATTCTTTGAGAAGTATTTCAGTTAGCTCATTTAAGTGAATAAAAATACATAACGAAGACATGTTGTTCATATTGCTCCTCGTGATTTCTTGAGGGAAGGTTTTCCCTGTGTAATTTTGCCTGTTTCCTCAGTTTTATGGACAAAATAACTGTAAATGGTGACCATATCCTTGTTGTTGGGACCTATATACATCTATATTTATGATATTGTTTTAGATAATCCATCATAAAGTCAGACTTAAAGGTGGTTTCTATAATTTTATAAACACTCTCCATACTTAGGATAAAAATAATTAATCATTTATGGTCAATTTCCTATATTATAGACTAGGTAGTTGGCCTCCAATTGCACCACTTAGTTAATACTTTCCATATTTACCATAGGAGCACCTTTATACTAATTTTGGTTAGATTCTTCCAACTTTGGTGACTTCCCATAGTAGAAACTATGCCTTGTTAACCCAAAAAATTCCTCACTCAGTTCTACATGGCCTACACCACCCAAGGACACCCATGCACGACCCTCATTTCACCCTGTTCGACGCCCACAACCTCAAAAAGGCTTAATAATGAGCAAAAGGGCTTAAAATCCCCTAAAAAAGAGCCAAAATAGCTCTCATAGGGGCTAAAGCCTCCAAAAGGGGGCTAAAACCCCTCAAAGGAGCTTAAGACCCCAAAAGGAGCTAAAGATTGGGCGAAAGGGGCTAAAATCCCTAAAAAGGGGCTAAAGCCCCAACCATGGGCTTAAAACCCCAAAAAAGCTATAAATAGAGGGGTGGGGGTCACTCTCAAATCATTCCTCCCTTGCATACTATTATGCTACCCAAGTGGATGCCTTGAGACCATTTGTCTCTTAAGCCACCCACACTCCCTCACATCCATTTTCCCTTTGAGCCATAGCTCCCCCATTGCCAAGAGAAAGGTGCTTCTCCAAGCTAGGGCATGGTGGCCCATTTCCACCAAGAGGTATAATCTGTTGTTGTAATTTCATTTTAATTTTATTTTTTGTCTAACTTAGTTTGCTATCAGGTTTATTTCATGTTCTAACAAGTGTATGCAAGGTTCTGGAGTCTAACCTTGTGTGCAAGGTTTCCATTTTCTTCATTTTGTTTCTATTTCTTTTTCATTGCACAACCACCAGGAACCCTACCCTTCCATACTATAGATGGAAGGTATCCATTCCTGCCCTGTATTAAGGGAGAAATCCCTGATACAGAACTGGCGACCATACCAGGTCGATCCCACAAGATCCCTGGAGTGTTTTTACAAGTTTCAGTTTTTAATTCTGTTTTTTTCCCTAGTTTAAATTTATGTCAAATCTAGCTTAGATCTCTGTTTATTTGCATTTATAGTTACTACTAAGTGTCCTCAAGGCCAATTCAAGCCCATTTGGCCATAGTATCGGTTACTGTTGGTCGTTCTGTGATTTGCAAATCACTCAACTGTGCAAAAACGACCAAACCAAATTTCTGAAAATTCACCTGTGTTCGGGCTCATTTTTTTCCCAAACAGTTGATCGATTTGTGAATCTGCCCTTGATAAGGGGTAAAAGGTCCCATTTCTGAAGTGGGTTTTCAACTGTTTGAGGTATTTCCTCACGGTTTGATCACAATCCATTTCGCAAAAGCAGGTCCTTTACAGGTGCGCGACCCATTTTTGGGCTTCACTGTTTGCTTCTATTGGGACTGTCAGTGCGGCTCAGCTGCCTCTATCCATCAAATTTGTTTATGTTCATTTCAATTGCAGCATGTGTAAATCAAATAGTAACACAATGGTTAATGGGTTAATGAACATCAGTAAAGCTTGATTAAAATTTACTATAATTAAAATCAAACATCTTGCCTAGCCCTTCCTCCTCTACCCAGTCATCACCCTTTGGGGTATTCTAGGATAAGACTAAGGGTGAAGCTCATATAGTAATAGGCACTTTACCTATTATTTTTTGAAGCCACTAAAAATGGGTGACTTGGAAGGTAGAGGGGGTAGAGAAGGAGGGCTTCTCATGGAGCTTAGCATCCTCCCTGTTGACCAACCTTGCATCTGGAGGGTGACCTATGGATCTACAGATGGGATTAGTCCCATTGTGTTGAGAGCCCAACACCCTTTCCTGGTTGAAAAGAAATATAGGTGTAAGGTAGTCACCTAGTCAGGCTATCACAGTTCAGGATCACAAATGCTATATAGTTAAAATCTCTGTTTACTGCTTTCATTACTTATGTTTATGAAATAAACCGTACAATCTCTACGGACTATTCATAAACCATATAAGAAACCATTAAGAGTAAAAGAAATATCCAATACATTCACACAAACCATACCATATAAATCAAACCAACTCAGTTCATGGCGCTAAGTGAACCATTAAAATTTACAATTTACAATAAGTTAAACACCTGCAGTCTTTAAGGACATAAGTCCCTGACTACCTTAATTATGGGAAGTACTTGGGCTCAGCCCAGAAACTCATTGTGAGGAGTACCACGGGAACCCCAAAGTAGCTGGACGCTGAGAGGAATTGCCAAGCGAAACGGGCAATGACCCCCACCGATTGACTAGCACGCCCGTGAGGAAAAATCCAAGCGTTGTCTTTTGACAGTCTTGGTGGCTGAGTGACCACCTGAAGCCAATAGGAAGCCATTAAAACCGGGGTCCAAAAATCATTACCACCATTTTGACATACAAAATAGACAATATTGATCCCTCATGCTCTTCCTCATGCCTAAGAGGCAAACCACCACAGTACGGGTCATTAAACTAACATCCTTGAGACCATTCTCGATGACCTTCCACACCATCAGAAGGCCACACAGCCTCTGATTTAGATTCAGGCTCATACTGGTCTGAACCGGATCTGCACACCACACCATCTATCCCCATGGCTGGTGCAAACCCAGATCCATTTTTTGGCATAGTGGTTGGCAGTGGACCCATGTCCACACCCAAATCACCACCAACATCCCTGCAGGTGGACCCAGCATGGTCATGCAAACTGTCATAAGCCAGCTACCACCACCCATACTAACCACTCAAGTTGTCCCACCTATGACACATGGAGGAAGTATACCTTCCACTCACATTGTCCCACTTGGCATACATGGGGATAGTGGCCCTTCCACCTACACTGCCCCTCTTGTCATACATGGGGTCAGTGGCCCTTCCACCCACACTGTCCCTCCCACCACACTTGGGGGAACTGGCCCATCCACAATGGTGCCACAAGTACCCCCAGCTATGCATGTGCATTATGCACCTGCAAACCCCACCACCATGGCTGCCCCATCTCACATCAAACTGGGGTCGAACCTTCCTTTCATGGCATGTCTCAACTTGCATGATTTGGCTCGGTTAACAAATGACCCTATTCGCCATCAAACGTTTTGGCCTTCCATGCCAACCAAACTTCCCTCAGACATTCCTAAGTTTGAAGGGAAGGCAGGGGAGTGCCCCCAAAACCACATCATGACGTTTCATCTATGGTGCTCATCAAACAACATCGTAAATGATTTGATCAGGCTAAGACTATTCCAACACACCCTCACAGGTGCTGCAGCCAAGTGGTACATTGAGCTACCACAATCCAAGTACCCAGATTTCAACTCCTTGGCTTTCATGTTCCTGCAATATTTCCAACTCCTTGTCAGATATGATGAAGGGGTGGAGATGTTGTTATCTTATCGCCAAAATACTGCAACCCACATAACTGACCACATCCATGAGTGGCGGTGACACCATAGTTTGTGTAAGATCCAACTTGATGACAGGATCTTCTTGGATTGGTTCCTTAAAACCTTACTTCCACCTATAGCAAAGGACGTAGCATCCGAACGTCCCCAATCTAAAGAGGAGGCCATCTTGAAAGCCCAACAGTTTGATCTGATCTATGCACAGTCTGGATACCTTAACACCGTCATTCCAGACACTCCCCATGCAGGCACTTCCTACCGGGATGCACCAAGGGCATCCCATGCTGAAGATGGCATCATAGGTTATGTCTCTCACCAACCACATCACCATTCGACACCACCTGCAATACCGCCACAACCAAAAAACAAACCTATTGTTGCCTACCAAAACCAAACTCTAGACTATGCAAGAATGATGTCCTAGTTCGGAGCCACAACTTCTTACGCACAACCTGTGCCACCGCAGTAGGCTCAGGCCTTGGCTTGGCCAACACAACAATACAAATGACAAATTCCCACATTTGTGGCACCGAAATCCACCAAAATATACTATGCACCATCGGTGCATGTGGCTCAATCCCCCACCCTTGCTCCATTGGGACAAGTGTTTGCACAACAAAACCATCCCAACCAGCCAGCCCCCAATAACCAACAAGGGAAAGCCAGGAATAACCGACCCCAGAACCAAGGCAACAATCAACTGCAGGGAGGTGGTCAACAACCAAATCCTCCCAACAATGCCCCAGTGAACTGGCCATCCCAAAATCCTCAATGACCAAATGCACCAAGACGCAACGCTCCGTTGTAGACAAACCAACCGTGCACACTATGCGAGGTCTACAGGCACTACACATTTGAGTGTCCCTTCATGGGTCGCGCTAAGCAGGCCATTAGAAACGAGGTTCAACATGCCACCAATACAACAGATCAAGCCCAACCCAACCCGGTACCACAAGGACCTCCTCCTATGATGCTCCAAAACCCATTACCAGTCCAAGGATTGGTGGCAACCGCACCCCCTCCCCAACCCAATCCCAATGCTCCGGGGGCACCTCCCATGGCAGAAACAGGTGTCCACCACCTGCTAGCTATGACAACTGAAGAGGTCAATCTACAAACCAGATGAAATCAGTACAGAAACAACAACGAACCCACTGACACATCAGTGGCATCTACGTCTAAAATAGTTAATGCACCTCTTCAGTTACCCCCTTTCCCACACCCCGCCATACACTGAGTTGTCAACAATGCCATAGCTAGAGCTACTATCAACTACAGAATTATGGATGATTTGGCCCAAACGCCTACCACCATGTCCACTCTTGAGGTACTCAAAACTTTCCCAACACAACGGAAATCCTTACTAGCCTCCCTCGGTGCTATGGATCCCTCTGACTCCAAGTTGATCACATTCGACACGGAGAATGGAGAACCGCAGATGCCATCAACCATTTCCTTCCAAATCCCAGTGTCTATCTGGAATTTGGTCATGCACCGGTGCATAGTGGATGAGGAGGCATCCACGTGCATTATGTCTACCCTAGTCTGGCAGAAGCTTGGATCCCCAATTCTACAACCATCCTCTACTACTCTGCGGGCTTATGATGGTCATCCCACTAAATCCCAAGGAATCCTCCCCCACGCCCCATGACATTAGCCGGGAAAATAGTACTGATTGACATAGAGGTTGTCAATGCTCAATTGGACTATAACCTTCTCCTCAGAAGTATTTATATGTATGCCATGAGAGTTGTAGCATCAACTGTTTTTCGTCTCATGATGTTTCCCCATGAAGGAAAAATCATGATGGTTTACCAACTGAATTATCATGATCTGCAAGGGCTAACAACACCTTCCAACGTTATCCCTACGATCAACACCATTGATCCGCAATGGCTAACCGCACCTGCCAATGTTATCCCTGTGGCCAACACCATGGTTGAAAACATACCAACCTCCCCATTGTTGAATGTGGGCCTTGGGTTGTTTTCCGATACCACCATGATGGCTTCTTTCCCCTTAGTGTTACCACCATCGACACCAAATAAAACTGTAGATTTTTGCATGCTCTCATCCAGCACCGCTGCACCCAAACAACAACCGCATCCGCAGCCCCAACCACAACCACAACACCATCCATAGCCACAACATCAACAGTAGCTGCAACATCATCCGTAGTCGTAGCATTATGCGCAGTTTCAACCATAACCTCATTCCCACATATAACCAGTAGGGAGTTATCTGGGATCCTCCCCACTCCACACAATTCCCTTCCTCTTTCCCCCGCCTGGTGTCATGAACAAGCCAGTAATGGCCACCTTAAACTTACCAAAATTTACATTGGCAATTCTCGTGTGGTATCTTGATCCACCGGCTCAACCACCAATGCCCCAGGTAGTTTTAACCCCGATGCAACCTATTGCGATCGAATCTCATCCTCCACCCGGCTCGCAAAAACCAACAACTGCACCCGCACCCGCACCGCCCCACCCAAAAAGGGCTAGGGGAAAGAACGCAAAAGGTACCGCTGAACCTTGATAGATCCTGCCTTGCGCCATCTGCAAAGAACATGTTCATCTGATTCAGAACCGCCCTGATATTCCTATGATCTGCACGCATTTGGATGCCATGGATACAGCGGAAAACATCCCTGTGGTTGAACTTCCAAGAGGGCCAATAGTGAGAAACAAGTCATTGAGAACAAACCATGCTTGCAACCTTTGCGGACTGTATGGATACTATTCTCATCACTGCCAAGACTTACCCGAGTTCCAAATTTCTTTAGCAGACCTTCGTCAACATTCCCTTAAATCTGAGATCACCCTGATCGAAGAAGTTCACCCCCCACCTCCTTCTTCGGACACCATGTCCATTTACATGATGTCCAGTTCTACTGACCCTCTTGTCTCCAGTATCAATGACGGTCCATCAGACCTGTCTCTTCGTTTCTTCTGCAATGATGAGGAGATACTTGAAACCTTAACTGCCCTAGAATACCCATGGGACGACCTGCACCATCGCTCATTCTTCCTTCCTGAAGATATTGTGTCACAGTCTGACCAGTTTTTCGTGGAAACCAAAGATTACATTCATGGGAAATTCGACTGATTCAAAAACGCCATTCCAACACCAGAC
Source organism: Pseudotsuga menziesii (assembly GCA_001517045.1). Taxonomy (NCBI): domain Eukaryota; kingdom Viridiplantae; phylum Streptophyta; class Pinopsida; order Pinales; family Pinaceae; genus Pseudotsuga; species Pseudotsuga menziesii. The sequence goes on from LPNX011000008.1 coordinate 608,597, forward strand.
ACCTTGGAAGAAGGGAACATGGCCAACATCTCACCAACCATCAAAATCAACATCTCAACCAATCCTAAGGTTGTTGAAGAAATCATGTTGGGGGCATCTTGCTCCCTAGAAGAAGTTGCTGCTTACAAATCTCCCTTCCAAGGATTCCGCGACATCTTTTCCTATTCTTACACTAAAATTCCCGGGTTGGATCCATTCATCATCGAACACCACATCGACACATGGCTCGATGTGGCCCCAGTACGCCAAAAGCAACGACCCATCCATCCTTCCAAAGCGGCAGCGGTCAAAGCTGAGATCTGAGAAACTGTGCACAACCGGCTTCATTTACCCCATTGCGTACACCACTTGGGTTTCTAATCCTGTTCCCGTGAATAAAAAACAGGGTACCATTTGCATTTGCACAGACTTCCGCGATCTAAATGGGCGTGTCCCAAAGACAACTTCCCAACACCCTTCATCGATCAGATTATCGATGCATGTGTCAAACATGAGGTATTTTCCTTCATGGACGGGTTTTTTGGATATAACCAAATCCATATCTGGAAAGAAGATCGTTACAAGACTGCATTCACAACCCCGTGGGGCACATTTGCCTATCGAGTAATGCCCTTTGATCTGAAGAATGCTGGAGCCACCTTCTAGCGTGGCATGACACATTGTTTCCATGACCTCATCCACATCATGTTGGTCTATCTTGACAACCTCATTGCATGGTCATAGAAACAAGCACAACACATAGACGACTTGCGAAAAGCCTTCCTACGATGTCGCAAGTACAAAATCCACTTGAATCCTTTCAAGTGTGTTTTCTGTGTCCCAATGGGTCGTCTCCTAGGGTTCATCGTGTCACACAAAGGAATGACCGCTGATCCCCTAAAATTCCAAACCACTTTCCCTCCAATGTCACCTCTTTAATTGATGTGCAGCTCATCTTATAATATAGTCTTGTCTTTTTTTGTTTTGCAACGTTTTTACCACAAATCAGAGACCCCCATTAGGGGTAGCACATTAACTGCTAGGTAGAGTCACCCAGAATCTGTTTGAGACACCTCTCACACCTTCAATCTCAAGATTTCGCCCTCTATATTTTAATGATATCATCGTCTCATGTTTAATAAGTAATTTTCAGGGCCACTTCTTGAGAGTTACCATGGTTCACATACCACATCGTGGTACAAGTGTCTCCAAACCTGTACTTGTGTCACACTAGCCTTCCGCCACTCATGCGGGTTCTCGGGCCACCGCCCGTAAGGAACATCATTTTTATTTTAACATATAAGCTGTCTACTCCGTCCACCACACCTTATGCAGATCTCCAAACCATCGTCCAGAAGATGGATCATTTCCTTTGCGTGTATTTGGCATATAACTGCCTCCAGACTTGCACTCACATCACATGTAGTCAAGTCCATCCACCACAATTCACACACGAATCTCCTGAACTCTATTCGAGAGCCACGTCGGTTTGTGTGCCTCTACTGTGATCTATCCCGTGCATGTATTGGTATGTTTAAGAGCCACCTGCTCCGTCCATACTACGCGGATGACCTTTGGACCACTCTCCACCGTCCCGAAATGGGGCACCACCTGTGCCACGCAATTGGTTGACCATGCTAGAGTTTCTTTTAAGCTCTTTTATGAGTCCTAAAAGAATGAAAAGATGGTCGAGTGCAGCTGCTTCCTTTCCTGCTCGTTAAAGTATAGGAAAGGGCATCTACATCGTCTCGTTTATCTCCTTTTGCGGACTATGTAGACCATCAAATGAAAAGGACCACCTTGGCACATTCAAGCCAAGACCATTCCCCTCAGCATACTTTTATGCTTTCTCAGGAAGAGGGGCCGAACTTTACGAAAATGCTCACCATGGGTTGTCATTAAGCTCTTTTCCAACCTTCTCATCAAGAAAATATTGCCGAGCAAACTTGGTTTCATTCATGCTCGTAAAAGTATCTGAATGACCGTCCATTCAGTATAGGTTTAACCTTTTCTGGACTGACTGGAATACCAATGGTAAAGAAGTCTCCCATCCCCTAAAAAGATGGGCGAGCTCTCCTGTGTATACTTTTATCCATTTTCGGGCACAGGAGACTACCAACGAAAAAGAGCCCCCACTGGATTCTTCTTCATGCTTTCAGACTCTCTAAAATTGAAAGCACCATCGAGCATTTACTTTCTCGGGCTCACCAAAAATCAACGAGATCATACCACAACAATGTCTTTAGACACCACCCCACAGATAACAGTTTGGCAGCATTCCCACTTTGGGTCGCCTTTCTTTCAGAGTACTCTGCAATGTGTCTTCCTTGTATCCCATCAATATCAAAAGTGTCTACCTCCCCTAAGTATTTCCCATCTGCAGTGACATTCCCAGTATTATAGCTATGATCCCTTTCCCATGAGTCAGTTTCATTTGCTTCCTGGTTTGCCCTACCGTCATACTCTGAAAAAAGGAAGTTTGAGTCTACTACACTCCCTCTACCCTTGTTCAACTCCTTCCCTCCCCCCCCCCCAATTTAGTGGGTCAGTCCACAGATTGTCTCACATCTTTCGGTTATCTCCCTCATGCTTTTGGTTAAGGAAACACCACTACCTTGACCAGGGGAAGGTCTCCTTCTGTTGACAACAACACATGTATACTAGAGGATAGACTTAGAGGTCCCTATATCCTAGTTTCATTAACCTCATTAATGAGTTCCTTGGACCACTTGAGAGGAGTCCTTAGTGCCTCTTCGGATGGTTGTTTCTCACGTGCTCGACTCCAACTACATCATCGCACCATTGAGATTCATATAGGGTATTGGTCCGTGTAGTATTTGGTCGAAGACCCTGGATGTCACTTGACTCTAGCACATTGATGAGTCTATTCAAGGGACCTAAATAGGTTTATGTCCCTTGTGATTTTTGAGTTGCGTTGGAGACAGTGTTTAGAAACCCTAGCAATTCTTCTATATAGATTTATGGTTGATGTAGCATACTTGTACCACAAGGACTCTTACTTTCCATCAGTGAGTCCATATAGCTATGTACCATTCCAGATCCAGGAGGCTATCAGTCATGAAGATATAGCATTCCATGAGAATGCCATGGGTCCAATATAGCAGTTCTTCAAATCAGTATTGTATTCAGCCTCTAATTGATGCAACCTTTATTGTATCATCGGTTGTACATGATCGACTCTTGTATTATAGAGCATAGATTACATTATTATTTTGACATTGTTACGAGCATGGGGATGCCTGCCTCATCCATATACATGTCACACATTATTTATATCTCACCCATTGATGGGAACCATATTAATACAAAAACCAAAAGCCACCATGCCCTAGCCCAGGAAGCACCACCTCTCCACAGAAAATCCTATGATGTTCGTCGGCCATACGATGAGCTCTTGCCCTCACACATCAAGGGGCAATCTATTAACCCAAAAAATCCCTCACTAATCTCTACATGTCCTACACCACCCAGGTACACCCATGCACGACCCTCATTTCACCCTGTTGGATCCCCACACCCTCAAAAAGGCTTAAGAATGAGCAAAAGGGCTTTAAATCCCCTAAAAAGAGCCAAAATAGCTCTCATAGGGGCTAAAGCCTCCAAAAAGGGGCTAAAACCCCTCAAAGGAGCTTAAAACCCCAAAAGGAGCTAAAGATAGGGCGAAAGGGGCTTAAATCCAAAAAAAAAGGGCTAAAGCCCCAACCAGGGTCTTAAAACCCTAAAAAACCCCAAAAAAGCTATAAATAGAGGGGTGGGGGTCACTCTCAAATCATTCCTCCCTTGCATACTATTATGTTTCCCGAGTGGATGCCTTGAGACCATTTGTCCCTCAAGCCACCCATACTCACTCTTATCCATTTTCCCTTTGAGCCATAACTCCCCCATTACCAAGAGAGAGGTGCTTGTCCAAGCTAGGGCATGGTGGCCCATTTCCACCAAGAGGTATAATCTGTTGTTGTAATTTCATTTTCATTTTAGTTTTTGTCTAACTCAGTTTGATTGTAGGTTTATTTCATGTTCTAACAAGTGTATGCAGGGTTCTGGAGTCTAACCTTGTGTGCAGGGTTTCCATTTTCTTCATTTATGTTCTGCATTTTGTTTCTATTTCCTTTTCATTACACAACCACCAAGAACCCTACCCTTCTGTCCTATAGATGGAAGGTAGCCATTCTTGCCTTGTAGTAAGGGAGAAATCCCTGCTACATGCATTACTGTCTTTTCTTCCTTAGACAACTTTATTCATGCTTTTTAGTGGATAAGGTAAGCTAGTTAAACTTAGAAAATGACATATTTTGTGACCTACTCATCCACCATGATTTTCTCTCCATATTCCATGATTAGCAATATTTTCCATTCCTCATCATCACTCACTCATGATTTAGTCAATTCATGAGCTCCTTAATAGATTTGGAAAGTGCTTTAGTCACGTATGGGGGTTTATAATATTTAGTAAGCCCGATTTATGAGCTAGCATGAGTTGTCTTCTAGAAACTCTATTTTACCTTATAAGGATCAATGTAATAATCAATCAATTATTATTCTTCACTTCCCTTGTGTTCAGTCTCTTTATTCCTCTCTCTATTTTTCTTGTGCACGCTTGTGAGAAATAACTTGTATCTAGATCCTTATCTTGTCTTTCCACATGGTATCAGAGCCTCAATTTCTACACTTTGTATCTCATCCTCTACAAAATTTGGTTTGGACTAGGCTTTTCACCATATATATTGGTAACATTATCAGTTCCCATTCTATTTCCTTTAAATTTATACATATGACTTGTAGAAATGGGATGAGTCTTTCCAACTACATTAATGTAGCACACGAATACAACATAGTTGTTTACATTTTAATCGATGGCTTCCTCACTATTGATATGTCTATACTTAGCACAGTTGGACTCATTGTGAAATTATTTCCATTCCCTACAAAAAGGAAGGTCCTTGTTCTCAACCAAATTAGCGGGCTCCCGCTAAGTAGGTGGCCTTTGATATCGACGGGGACCTTGGTTTCTTAGCCACTTATCATTTCCTTAAGGATGACATTTAATTTGTTGTGTCCTTTCCATTTGTAAAAATATATTTTTCCTCTCCCTCATTTGCGAAGTGTAACTTGTTTACAAGTTTTTCACTATCTCAGTTAAATACTACATGCGGTCACGGGATGACTCATTAGTCTTGAATGTAACGTCTTTGGACTTAGGCTCGGATCTAGATGTATTGCCTCTTTCAAATACTAACAAGTTAGAACTTCCTAAATATTACATATTATTATCTATTTTAATAACTATAGTCTAATATTCCTTTATGTCTTTAGAATCCTTATCTCTTAACTAGTAACTAATTTCTCCATTAAAGGCCTCAATAAATTGAATTAGGAAGGAAGTGGGAATAGATGAAATAATTGGTGCAAACTAGAGACCGTGTCATTAAACCTTTCGATGAACTCTTGAGTAGCCTTATTTTCATTCCTTTTGATGCTATTTAGGGAGGATAATAAATGATTACTTTCCTTTCATTTTCCCCATATTTCTACAAATGAATCTTCTAAATATTTCATAGTTGTGATACTACTAGGAGCCAAATATGATAACCATACTAAGGCATATTTTTATAAATATAGTACAAACAATTTCATGATCACATCCTCCTCTTTACTAGTATAGTTATACATACCATCCACAAAGGATTTAAAGTGATTTTTTAGTATAAATGACATTATTTGCTTGAAAATAAGGCAATTTATCTATGGCTTTTTTTTGGAGAAGCACGAGTATAATCAACAATTACTAAGAAATCTAATGGATTATATATATCATCAATTTAGAAAGAGTTTGTAGAATTACTTGCAAAAACGATATGGAGGTTTGAGATATATTCAAATCCTAATTGATCAAGTATTGTGTGTAAATAATCCTTGTTCAACCTTGTTCTAAGAATTCTTTCACGGTTAGGAACAAGAAGGAACAATCCTTGATTTTTTCTTCTTGTGGAATACCTATTAAGATTTAAACTAAGCGGATTTTCTAGATGAAAAAGTTAAATATTTAATATAAATCATTCATCAAATAAAGTTAAGAAAAACAAGGTTGTTAATTTTGGATTTATAAAATATTTTGTCCTTGGTAATGGTGCCAAAATGTTGGTACCTAGATCCACACATGTTGAATGTAAGAAAAATATCAAATCATTGAGAGCGAACTTGGGGAAAAGTCAATGAGTCCCATGAAACAGTCACCATAACACTCAACACCTTTTGTTTAGGCCAACTCCTCAACAAAATCCAAGGGAGGTGAACCCTAAGAAATCTAATGAAGGTCTCTTTAGAAAAAACAACTTATGAGTTAATAAAATAAACTAATTATTTAATCTAGTGGTATATATTATAAGTAAATCAAATGATCAATCACTAAATCGGGTAAATCAAAGCTTACAAGATGCATATAATAATTAATATAAATGCTTAATCAATATAAGTTCTTTATCCATTCGTAAAAAGAGATACATTCTCATAACATGAAATAAATTGCAACCTAAACTAAGACATTAATTTACTAAAAGAAAGAGAAAGTTCTCTAAGTAATAGAAAGCATAAGAAAAGTAAAATTGTGAACTTGCTCGAGCGAGGATTGATTTTCTTGTTAAATGGAGGAACAAAAAGGAAATGAATAATTAAATTGTGGACCTACTTAATGAGGGTATTGGCTATTTGTTAATGGTGGATTATTAAATGGAAAAGGGGAGTTTTTTTATATAAACAAGATACATGAAAATGAGTATGAGTTAATTGATGTCAAATGTGGTACTACTTGAAAAGGGTATTAGATTGTAGTCGCTCATGATGTCCAACACAATACAACAACTAAGGATGTAGCCTAACGAGTCCCGACAACAACCACTACCTAATAATATACTCCATTCACCCACAAAATGACAATCAACTACTATGGATAATTATAGACATCAAAATGCATCTCTAGCAGAGGCTAATTTTATTCTAAGTTAATGTGAAGTTCTTCGAACATTACTTTGGTTTAAATAATCAGAAAATTAAAACATACATGAATACAATAAGTAGGTTATATTAGCATACAATAATGTTGATATAGTAATGGACAAGAAATAAGACTAAAAAAATATAAGGTTAATTTTGGTGCATCAAATTAAATATGACTTAATCTAAGTTTGGAATTAGTATATCATGAGTTAGTATGCAAAGATAGATGAAAAATCGACAAGTGCAAAAAGTGTGACTCGGGGGTAAGGGGATGTGACACCACCACCTTATTGGATTAGTTATAAGAGGCTATGCAGCCTTTAGAATTCCTACTATTGGTTCATTATGTCTAATAGTCATGCTTATAGTGAATAAAGAATGAAATCAAGAGAGATAAGATAAATGCCTTGTTTGATGGGAACTTAGGGTGTTGATTAGTGGCCAATCCAACCTGCCTCTATACTGAACAACAACAAAAATACTCCAGAATGGAGTCTTTTGATTGCTCCTATATGAGGTATTACCCTGGCAACAAATGTTGACTAAAACCAAATAGATAAATTGGGGTTAAAACTATAAATCTAGGTATATGTACGCGACGTTTCCTCTATGTCCAGGGGTTGTTTGAAGACAAAGAAAGTAATAAAGATAGTACTGAAGATATTCAGAAGCTTAATAACCATGGGTATGAATCAATCAATGTCCATTCCCTTGACTTTTCCATCGGTTGTAAATCACAGAATGTATGATATTGAAATGTTGAAATGTTTATAGGGAAGTGTGGACCGCATGGGATGAACGACAACAATGTGAATGAGTCAGAATATGTGCCTACCTATGAAGATAAGGATGGATAATAAATGCTTGTAGGCGTTGTTCCATGGTAGTAAGTACTTTTATATTGCCGTTTACTATTTTTTTACCTTCATAAGGTTCATTAGTTTCCATGTAAACTCCAAAAATTGATGATGTGGATTGTGGATTGGAAGAGAAGAGCGAAGAGAAGAGTGAATTTAATTTTATTATATATATTCTAAATGTGGATTTGATTTTATTATATAGATTCTAAACATATTAAATCTAAAAATTTTACTTTTCATTTTCCCTTTTTTAGATTTATATTGTAATGAATTTATTTCTCATTTTCCCTTTTTCAAATTTATGTTGTAATGGCTTGTCTCAATTAGCTCATCTATGGTTTGAGTCGCAGAGTGCCATCGAGGAACCAAAAATAGGTATGCAATATTTTTTCTTTTATGAATCCCAATAACAAGGATTCATGTTATTTTCATGGTTTAGGGTTCCATTCTTTGGTGAAATGAAGGTCATGGGAAGCAGGCCTCTTCTCCTCCACACTCTTAACCTCATTCATCCCTCCCTCTACCACACCCCTCACAATCCTATTCCACATGAACTGTCCCCCAACCCTTTTGTTGGGAATATATATGCCCCTCTCAACCCCCAAGTCATCATTAAATCCACTAGGAAGTCTTCCATTGTGGGGGTTTCCATCGACATCTTCTACATAAAAATTCCTCTTATTCCTATCAGGTCCAAGATTGACATTTGTTGTAGGAATATTTGTCTGATTTCAATTGCTAGGAGGGAGAGGAGATTGCATAACATATTATCCCTATTGAAAAATACCTAATAAATGGAAAACCAATATCAATATTCAATATTACATTCCCTCTACAATTGGAATTATTGTGAGGCATCATCATCAAGACAACTTCTCTTCATTGCATGGGCGGTTGGATGATTTTTGTTTCAAGGGTGTGAGAGTTCCCATCCCATGGGAGCTTATACTGCAGCCGATTTTGAGGGTCTTGGGACACTACCTTCTAGATTCTCTCAATACACAAGAAGTCAAGAATGTTTCTTTGTCTACAGTATGAGCGCTCTTTGCTATATTCTCACATGATCTAGTCCCTAAGGAAATTATGGCCACGAGGAGTCTCATAAGGTCAGACATAGCTTCCTGGGAAACTGCAATGGCCACTACTACTACCAATGTTGCTATCAATACCAATACTCCTACCAAGCACAAGAATAGTGAGGTCTACCGAACATCTAGATAAGTGTTCTCTGTGCTTTATCATTTTACTCTTTAATTCTTTATAGATCCCTACCAGATTGTTTCATTCCTATTTATGATTGGCATAAACGTATAAAAGGAAAGAGGATTTCAAGATTCAACAAATGAATTTTCTATAGGTAGCATTTTATTTAATAGAATGGATTTCATGTCTGTGGTGTAATTGTTGAATTGGACATTTCTTAACCAAGTGAAATTGTCAACAGTTGATGCATTCATATTTTCTTTATATTTAGAGTGTTTTCTATGGTGTAATTGTTGAATTGGACAATTCCTAACCAAGTGAAATTTTCAACAGTAGATGCATTCATATTTTCTTTGTATTTAGAGTGTTTTCTAAATTCAAATGACTTTCTCTAAAGTAGACCAAATTGTTTCCAACAAAGGTTTATTTGTGGATCATGAATAGGGTAATGAGTTTGTGTTAGTTTCTCCCTATTAGATTGTTTAACTGCAACACAAGATGTCTTAACTGCAAGTTTTTTTATTCATTAAAATGTTTGTAAATTGACAATATTTAATTCACCATTTGATAGGGGAATTATTCACTTTGAAGTCCTTGTTACATTGATCTGGGATGATAAATAAGAATTTTTTGTTTAGGAATTGAAAAAAATAAACACTACTAAGGTTTCCTAATTTGTTCCTCTCAGTTTGGACCCATTCTTTACCTTAGATTCCATAGGGATAGGGCACCTTATCTCTCCCTTATCCTCATCTCCAACACTCAAAACAGTCCCAAAACATCCTCCCTACACCTCCATGTCCTTCCCTTCCCTCCTCGGCTTCCCTAATGGCAGCCCCATACACCTTCGTTGGTTTCCATTTCATCTTTTAAATCCTCGATGACCCACCTTCACATCCACGAGTCTACTATTGTAGTATCAGAAACCCTCTCTTCTCCCCCCAATATGTTGTAGGTGTCTGCTCCCAAGCCTCGGTCACCCTTTGGCAATATTATAGTAGCCTTACCTGTCCTCCCTTGTCACTTTCCCTACTCAGGATCTTCCCTAAAAGATTGTTACACCCTCAATTCCTTGCGATGAGACCTTTTACCCTTCCCTCTTGTAACATCCTAGTTTTTACCCTGTTTGCATTAAAGATACATGATGTATATATTGTAATTAATCGTGGTGTGGAGCTAAAAGCAAAGGACCCACCATCTATTTGGTTGTGTTATGTTTTGGCAATTGGGATCGTTGCCAATGGTATATCATGCTATCCGACACATTATAGTTTTGACATCATGTAAATATGCACATTAATTAAAATGAACCTACAACCAGCTACGACGGTGCAACGATAATGAAAAGGGCATGATTTTCCTAAGCATAAGGAGGGGGAATTATTAAACCTTGGGCCTATGGGGGAAGAGCCATGTGTTAGATGTTAAAAAACCTTGATGTTAGTTGGGGCAGTTATTGCTGAGTAGTGGTGGGTGTGGCAGGACTGTCATCCCTTGCCCACACGCCTGCTCCACCAGCGGACTCTCCATCTTCACATCGCATGGGCAGAGAAGCAATTTTCCCATTCTCTCCACTCTCCCACAACTCCATTCTTGCTCACCCTCATGCGTCGGTTGGGGATTCTCTCCGTTGTTTTGCTATCCTGAGGCAAGGACGTGATTCTTCTGCTCACACATAGGTCTAAGTATGGGAATTTTTACTCACCAGAGAGAGAAGCGCGGCCTCCCAGTCGAGTGTGGACCCTAAGCGATTTACCCATTGGGTTGTGTTCTTCCTGTGGTTCTCATTCACGATTTTCCCTGTGAATAATACATTCATGTTTTGGATGTGCATGTTTTCCCATATGGATTTTGTGGATTGTGTGGGGTGTATGTTCTTTCCCAGGAACGGGTTGAGAATCTATTTATCTTTCCATTTTTGGGATGTGTAATGGTCTCGTTGCCTCCTTGTTGAGACCGAGGGCTATTGTTTCCCCACATTGTTTATTTGCTATGGGTTCAGTCATGTTTTGGCTTGCTGTGGCTATTGATGAGTCATTTTGGCCACACTAGGGCCAAGAATGACTCAGGAACTATTTTCTCCTGTTTAAGCTGTGAATCGCTTGTTTGGCTGCGTGTATGCAGTGGTTGGTCTTCAGACTGTGCTGGAGTGGGATGAAGGCTTGGTTTTCTTGATAAACCTGGGGGTGTTTGGGAGCCACACAGACGGAGCTAGAGGGCTGGCTTTCTTCTCTACAACCCTTGTAGAGCACTGGAAGGTAATTCAGGGCCTAAGGGACTATGAAGCTGAGAAGGGACTGATTCCTGGTGTTGGGTGGGTGTGGGTGTCTTAGAAGTCAAGCTAGCTCTGATGTATGTGTCCTTAGCTCTTCCATGAGATCCCCAGCTTAGCATTCAGCTTTTCATATCTCCTTGATAACCTGATAAACCCTACTGTGTTGGCTTGGCTGATTTGTGTACTTTGGCTATGTGTAATCATGTTTGTTCCTTATTCCTTGGGGAATCATGCCCAGCTCGGGGGTGGAATTGTTGCTGAGAGATTAATGAGCATGCTGGCCTATGGTTGGGTGGAACGTTGCAGCAATGTAGCTAGTTGCAGCGACATATTCTTGTCTATTTTACTTTTGTAATCATATTTGATGTTTAATGAGTGATTATGAACATGTTGAATGCCTGAATGAATGTATGTCTGCTTCCACTGTGTATGTAAATGATTATGCATCTTAGAATGTTTTAGGTTCAAGCATTTTGATTCTATGTATGTTCATGTTCATGGGGCTAGTTTCCTGGATGTTTGATGGTTTGGTAGCATCCTCTTCGTCGGCCGGAGGGTCGGGGACGTTACAGAGTGGTATCAGAGTGCATGTTACAGCATGGTCTTGAATGGGCCATGAAGATGCAGTTGCAGAGCCATCGTTGCAACATTGGGCCTCAGAGGGCCATGAGAAAAAAACTAATAGAGGCAGGTTGTCCTCTGCCCAGCAGAAATCAGAAAATTTCCAGAAAATTTTGTTGAAAATTTTTCTAAGTGTAAGACTCTCGGCTCATCAGAGGACTAAGAGGGAAGCTCCTACGATAGAATGGAAAATTTAGTCGGAAGGCCACCCGATGGGGGAGACAGGTGGAAAGAATTCATGAAAAGTTTTCTAAGTTTTAGAACGTCGGCTTTCGAAAAACTTAAGCAGATAGACCTCCGATGCAGGTCCCAGCAACGGTGAAAATTAGCTAACGAGATAGCCAACATAGCGATGGAAGAAAGACAAGGAAACATTGATACATCGACTCAACTTAAGTTAAAGATCGACAGAAATTAGATGATGATGTAGCCGATATGTCAACATAGATCCTTGGAATACTGCCGAAACGTCGGCGAGAATTAGATGATGAAGCAGCCGATGCAGTGGCAAACATCGGAGAAAAATAGAAGATGGGATCACCGACCAATAGATGATGAGGATTCCGATACTATCGATGGAAAATAGGTGAAGGCTGAGCCGCAGTTTTGGCAGAGATCTCCCAAATATTGTCGAAACATTGGCAAGGAATAGGGGATGAGAGCGCCGACGTAGAGGAAGTTAGTTGATCAAGGAGCCGATGCAGCGGCGGACAAGGAAGGAAATTTTCCAAACAATTTTCTAAGTGTGGAAAACATCAAAAAATTTTAGTTAATGAGACCATCGATGAATGTCATCAAATAAGGTTAGTGGTTTCGACCGCTGTTGCGTCGGAGAAGATTAGAGGATTGGATCGTCGACACGTTGGAAGAAATTAGTTGATGGGTCCGCTGATGTGTCAAGAGAATTTAGTTGTCTTGAGCACTGATGGACGTTGGAAAGGTTAAGTTGATTGTGAGTCCACCGTTGTGGCTTTCAACTGGACTATCACTCCAATGATTAGAGCTTTCAACCGTTGATAGTGCTCCGGTGGCTGACGCAGCAGACACGTTCAGTTTTGATCTCCTATACATAGTGCTTAGAGGTTCTGACCATTGACGAGCTGTATGGTCCGTGGAACCCATAGATGGTTTGTTGCCCACCGTTGCGGATGCCTAAGGAAATATTCACCCGATGGATAGTGCTCCCAATCGCCGATACTATGTTGTGGAAAGTTAGTCTCCTCGCCGATGCCGTAGGGGATAACGTTCCGATCGTTGATACACCATAGTCCCTGGCATCACTGATAACAGTCCAAGAGTTAGATAACTAGGTTTTTGATGCATCGAAAAGTTCTAGATGATAGGGCCGCCAATGAGCACCGGAGGAAAATTATTGTTGGATCACCGAAGTGTCAAAATTTTAGATGGGATGAGACCCGATTTGACAAGGGAAGTTTTGGGTGTTCGAGTGGGATCTTCTCAGTGATTTTCAATTGTATTTTGAGTGTATTTTTCAGCAGTTTCAGGGATGAAAAGGAAGAAAATTCTAGGTGGCTGAAGTTGGCAATTCGGACCAGAATACAGTTGTATGTACAAGTGTATAATTTTTGGTGAAAATTGTCATTCTAGAAGTGGTGTGGTTTTCACATCCAAAGTTAGAATGGAGCATGGGATAGGTGTTGGAAATCTTATCTAGCAAGGAACAAGGGAGAATCACCAAAATTTGAATGAGGAGCAGAAAAGTACTAGCGGTTGCTGAAAAATAATTGTGTTGCTATCAATATGGACAATCCGAGCACTACAGAATTTGAACCCGAAATCCAACGACAGAATTCGATGTCATCTGATATTTCACACAGATGTGTCGGACAACAATCAATCTACAGAATGCCGACAATAAAATATTTCTAACTCCATCGATTATCCGACACTATGGAGTCAGAATTTCGATGCGCGCAGTGGTGGTTGCTCGACACTTTCGTGCCGAATAGGCGTCGGATGCCCGACTCCCATAGTGGCGATTATTCAACACATAAATGTTAGATATTCGATGTCCTTGAACCAAAAATAAGTTGGATATCCAACTCATCCATGTTGGATATCCGACGATCAGTATAGATTTTTTTTTGAAAAAAAAATTAAGGTTTACATGATTTTTAATTTTATGGTCCCATACATGATTTTTAAATTTTAAGGTTTACATGGTTTACATTATCATCATCATCAGGATCGTCATCATCATCATTTTCATCGTCATCATCAACATCATCATCATCATCATCAACAACATCGTCATCATCGACATGAACATCATAATCATAATCATCATCATCAACATCATCATCATCATCATCATCACCACCATGCTCACAAGATCACATGCTCAACTTTTCAATCATCCTTCAAAGATATATTTTCATTTATCCAATATAGGGATGTGTTGTTATGTAGATGGTTCTTCCCTCATTAATGTGAAGGTTCTTTATTCAAGTTAGGATATAATAAAAATATCCTAATACTATTATGGCAATTTATATAATATAAAATAACATATAATAAAAATAAAAAACATATAATATAAAATATTATATAATAAAAATAAAAAACATATAATATATAATGTTTTTTGTGACAAGGGTTTTTGGGTGACAAGGGTTTTTTGTGCGCGTTGTGATGTTTTCTCCTTTGTGGGACAAGCTTGAATGCAGATAGACCCTTCCTCATTTAGTGGGTTATTCAGGGATTCAATTTACAAACATTCTTACCTTACAAATGAGAAACTTGATGTTCGGGTCATGAAATTAGAGTAGGGCTTCGCGCCTCACCCCCTCTCATATCTGTGAGTCTCTATTATAGTGATCATTAAGTTTGTAGCGCATCTATAGACGTAATTATGCAATTTCTCTAGTTTTGCACAGACAGGCTTGATAAACATTATAAATACTATATGATAGTGTTAAGGACTGCTCATACCATAAGGTTGGGAGACTATGGTATAAATACCATGTCCTAAGTACTAAGTCTGCACTGATATTTAAAGGGTGGCGAAACCATAGGATGGAGGGTTTACATATGACTTGGTTGGTATATGGTATAATGTTGATTCCATAAACTATGGTGAGGGTTTGTGCATGCATTAATGGTCACAAGAGGGTTTGTGCATGCGTTAATGGTCACTAGCTCCTTGTGCAATATGGTTTTTGGCATTTTGGTTTAGTGTGGCCTCTGTGCATTTGGAGAAGGGAGACGACCCCATCGATTCGCAGGTAAGCTAGATCGACTCTGTGTAAAAATGCATTGCTTCGTTGTATTGTCCATGGCATGGTCATGCTTTTCATGCCATCGTTGGTTTGTTTGCAGGTGAACGCGAAGGCGCTCCGAGATTTTCACAGGCTACACTATTGATTTGGGATTTCTTCTTCATGGCCATGGTAAGCATGCTAGCAAGATTTACTTGCCTCCTCTCGTTCTGGGCATTTCTAAGTTGGAAAAATTTACTGGGTTGGGGTTTCGTGTGGCACTTGTTGACTCTGCCTTCGGGGTTTATAATGTAGCTTGCTCTAGTTTTTAATGGACTCTTGTTGGGAGGTTTGGAATTTTTGGGCCGTGGCTACACCATTACTTGTAATGGTGCCATAGCTCACATCTTTTCCATTTAACATTTTTAATAGTTTGACTGTTATAAAAGAGGATTCGTGCCTCACTGTGTAAATACACTGCGCATTGGCTTTTATGTAAGGACTACAATGTGATTTGGTATATATGATTTCATTCGACGTTTATAAAAGATTATACTGTGTAAGATTTGGGATTGTGTAGTAGATTGAATGCTGCGTTTTGAATTGTTGACTTACTGGGTTCGATTCATGGCTTTCATCCTGTGGGATTTACTCTGTGCTTTAATAATGGTTTGGGTTTGGGAGTATGCATGACACTCTGATTTTATTGTTTGTAAATTAAGTCGGGAAAGCTTCTAGAGCTTGGGGTGTTATGCCATGGGCTACGTCATTGTAGCAATGGTGCCACAGCCCATTGGCTTGCCGTCGTATGCTCTATGTTGGCGTTAAAATGGAGACTGTGTTTTTATCCAGAGTATAGAACTTTTGGATTTGCATTAGCTCAACGTGGGTGCACAGAGGTTAAAACATCCACTCTACAAGAGGTTACTCATTGAGGCATCATTTGAAGCATGTTTACACTATTTTATACACAATTTCATGAGAGATATTGCATGCTTGAAGGTTACTCATTGAGCTGGTCCATTTCATGAGAGATATTACATGTTTGGCAGGTGATGCAGGAATCAACTTCCATAACACTATGTAGAGCTTAGTTTTACAAAAACCCTATTTAGAAAGTGAATTTTAGGCAAACCCTTAGTTTCTCTCTTCCCTCTCTGTCCTTCTCGAGCTACCCAAGCTTCTACGAGTTGCCTCACCTCAAAATGAGCTAACAAAAAGATCCTCGAGCTAACCTAAGCTACCTAACTAAATGATTTGGGTCTGCATTAAATAAACCTCTAGTTCTATTCTAATTATGTTTACAGATCCTATAATTAAGGAATAGGAGTCCTTAATAAACTCAATTGACCCCTACGAGTCATCAGTGACACACTAACAAAATAACAACTCTTATCCAAACATTTACAAGTGGAAAGGACAAGTGTCCTCTTCTAGATTATTCAATTTTTAATCAAGATAAAAGAATTTACAAGTGTTGAGACCCTAAGTCTCTCAATTCATATGACTTTGATTAAGCCATGGATGAATTCGTTTCCATGAGCCTATGCTCCTGCATCACAAAGCAAGTTGTGTTTTACTCCAAATAGTGTTATGATGTTTAGGAATCCTACAAACCTAATTGACTCAGAAATGAAGTAGGTTTAGAGTCTAGATGTTTATATTTCTAGGTTAATTTGTTTTTTGAATTGAAGTGTCATGTGTGTGGCCTGTGCATTCCCACATTCACTTGGTCAATTTAGTATGGATTGGGATGAATTGACCATTTTGTTACCGATCCATTCAGTCATACCCTGATTTGCTTGGTTCAGTACCAAACTTGTCACTCCAATCATTTCAAAGGTCGAGTTAGCTCGGTTGGGGGTCAACTCGGTTGACTCAGCCACCTCGGTAGAAAAACACTTGATTAAATATGCAACTATTATTGTTGAAAAGGGGTTAGGCCAGTAAAAGGAAAAGGCAATGTTAGGAAAAGGAAATGCAAGCAATAATAAGTGAGAATGGAGAATCGTATGTAACTAAAACATGGGCATACATAAGATTTCTTAGGGCATACATAAATTTGTGCATACAATCCCATTAGTATCATAAATTATGGGAAAGATCAGAAAAAACATACCTACACAAATATTAACCGATAAGTATGATTTTGGTGTTTCATTTGGAGAATAAAATCCTATAACAATAGTTGTTATTATGAATCTTAAAGGGTCCTAGATGAGATCTGTGCACTTTTAGGCAGTTCAACTTTCAAGCAAAAGAAGCCAATAAAAATCTCCTAATACTATTATGGAAATTTATATAATATAAAATAACATATAATAAAAATAAAATACATATAATATAAAATAATAATAAAATACATATAATATAAAATAATAATAAAATACATATAATATATAATAATATATAATAAAAAATGACAAGTGTATTTGGACATTGTTGCGACTCATTTTGTTTTGGATAGTTCAGTTCAATTTGGAGGTTTTTTGTGAATTTGGGAGTAGGTCTGGTAGATATGGCATACAAATCTATTGACCCATGGCATCAAGAGCTCAACATCTTCTCCTCATTATAAATTACCGGTATACCGTCCTCGAACACAGTGCAGAACATGCTGGAAAATTAGACAGCTGGAACCGAGAGTAGGGTTCCTGTTTCTTTGCTAGATGAAGAGCTGCTAAGTGTGTTCACAGCACGACCATTAAACTCAACCTTAGGAGGTGGCCCATACTCATTATTCCACTCCAGCCAACCTCCGAGTTTGACTAAATAAACTATTTCGATAATTGTACCTACATCTTCTTTGATGGGGCTTCAGCCAATCAAATTGGAGGTATAGGTGTTCATCTTTTTATCACCTAGGACCACTATTTTTGCTTCAAATTGGGTGTTGGTCTAAGTACAAACACCAGATTTGAACTACTTGCTTTATGGACTCTCCTTTATTGTGCTAAATCCATGGTCCTTCCCACTCTGCATATTCATGGTGACTCCACAACCATCATTAATTGGTTCAATAGAAGATCATAACTAGCTTTACTTGCACTTGATGGTTGGTGTCAACGTATCCATGATATGGAACCTTACTTCATCCAGCTAAAAGCAGTTCACATATTCAGAGAACACAATACTAAGGCTGATAGCTTATCCAAAGAAGCATTAACCTTGGCCTCAGGCCATTTTTAGTTTACTGAATTCACTGATGGTGAATGTACTAGTCAGGGCACTTTCCAGCTTTTCTAGCCCTTAGCACTTGATTCTTTTATGTGTTGTTGCTATTGACATCCTTTGGATGATTAAGGTGGATGATCCCCTCATATTACTGATCTCTCTTATTTATTGCTTCTTTGGATTTGCTGCTTCAGTATTAGACTTGAATTCTTAGTCCATTGAAGGTTAGTGATGTGGATGTAGTCAAGATTACTAGATTAGAGGTGTTACCTTTGAATGTTTGTCCAATATTCCTGTGAAGATGATCAATTGTATTCCTTAGGGTTGAAAATTAGTATGGGAAAACAAGTTAGCGTTGCCTTAGGGTTGAAAATTAATATGGGAAAACA
>LPNX011000008.1:635525-671695 GCA_001517045.1 Pseudotsuga menziesii
CTGAAAATAGAATGTTTTTATTTGCTTAAAATAAATTGTGAATGTTGGAATAGTTAATTCCCTACCCAAGAATGGACATGAATGAGCTCATGTGACTATTGGGAAGGCATGAAAAGTATGAAAGTCCCTTGATAAGACTTGGACTGTCATGCCATTTGGGCAATTAATTGACTAATTTAGTGCCTATATTATGGTTGGTCTAACATAATTTCAATGATGCATTTCATAGGTGAGAAAAGTGAAATCCAGTCGTGCACATTGATCATGGTAGCAGACCAAAAGTTGTTTGACTTGGCTCAAAGTCTCCTTCAAACAATTGCCAAGACCCAAGAAAATCTTGTAGAGATGCTCAAGATACAGAAAAGGAAAAATGAGATGAACCACCATATTTTGCAAGACTCTATATGTTTGCAAAAGGAGGTAAAAATCCTTCTGGGAGTAATTCATAAGGGAAAGGAAAATGGATCAATGATGGGGCATTCATCCAATCGGTCCATGAAGAAACGTTCTAGGCATGAAGACTCAAAGGAAATTGAGTAGGTAAAGATGAAGCAGCCAACGAAATGTTGGAAATGCGGAGGACATCATTACCGCTGGGACTGCCCAACAAGGGAACATAAAGAGGGTAGCAGCCACAAAGTTCCTAGACTTGGGGATGAGCCGAAAGCTGAGAACCAGCAGGAGAAGCTCATGGAAGCCAAAGGGATTGGTCCTGAAAGTTCAAAGTAAATAATTGAACGTGGGATAGATCTAAAAAGTTTTGAAATTTTGGATGTGTAAATTGTATATGTATTCCTATGCATTGGAACACTGAGGACGGTGCTATTCCAAGCGGGAGGGGAATGTAACATCCCGGTTTTGACCCCATTTGCATTAAAGATACATGATGTATATATTGTAATTAATCATGGCGTGGAGCTAAAAGAAAAGGCTCAACCATCGATTTGGTTGTGTTGTGTTTCGGCAATTGGGATCATTGCTGATGGTATATCGTGCTATCCGGCACATTATAGTTTTGACATCATGTAAATATGTACATTAATGAAAATGAACCTGCAACCAGCTACAACAGTGCAACGTTAATGAAAAGGGCATGATTTTCCTAAGGATAAGGAGGGGGAATTATTAAACCTTGGGCCTACGGGGGAAGAGCCATGTGTCAGCTATTAAAAACCCCTGATGTTAGTTGGGGTAGTTATTGCTGCGTAGTGGTGGGTATGGTAGGACTGTCAGCCCTTTCCCACATGCCGAATCGACCAGTGGACTCTCCATCTTCATGTTGCGTGGGCAGAGAAGCAATTTTCCCATTCTCTCCACTCTCCCACGACTCCATTCTTGCTCACCCTCATGTGTTGGTTGGGGATTCTCTCCGTTATTTTGCTATCCTGAGGTAGGGATGTGATTCTTCTCCTCATGCATAGGTCTGAGTATGGGAGTTTTTACTCATGTAGAGAGAGAAGCGCGGCCTCCCAGTCGAGTGTGGACCTTGAGCGATTTACCCATCGAGTTGTGTTCTTCCTGTGGTTCTCATTCATGATTTTCCCTGTGAATAATCCATTCACGTTTTGGATGTGCATGTTCTCCCATATAGATTTTGTGGATTATGTGGGGTGCATGTTCTTTCCCAGGCACAGGCTGAGAATATGTTTATCTTTCCATTTTCGGGCTGTGTAATGGTCCCGTTGCCTCCTTGTTGAGACCGGAGGCTATTGTTTCCCCGCATTGTTCATCTGATGTGGGTTCAATCACATTTTGGCTTGTTGTGGCTATTGATGAGTCGTTTTGGCCACGCTAGGGCCAAGAATGAATCAGGAATTGTTTTCCCCTGTTTAAGTTGTGAACCGCTTGTTTGGCTGTGTGTATGTAGTGGTTGGTCTTCAGACTGTGCTGGAGTGGCATGAAGGCTTGGTCTGCTTGATAAACCTGGGGGTGTTTGGGAGCCACACAAATGGAGCTAGAGGGATGGCTTTCTTCTCCATAACCCCTGAAGAGCACTGGAAGGGAAGTTAGGGCCTGAGGGACTGTGAAGGAGAGAAGGGACTGATTCCTGGTGTTGGGTGGGTGTGGGTATCTTAGAACTCAGGCTAGCTCTGGTGTAGGCATCCTTAGCTCTTCCATGAGCTCCCCAGCTTAGCATTCAACTTTTCCCAGCTCCTTGATCGCCTAATAAACCATACTATGTTGGCTTGGATGATTTGTGTACTTTGGCTATGTGTAAGCCTATTTGTTCCTTATTCCTTGGGGAATCATGCCCAACTCGAAGGTGGCAGTGTTGCTGAGAGATTAATGAGCACGCTGGACTATGGTTGGGTGGAACGTTGCAGCGATGTAGCTGATTGCAGGACAAGTTCTTTATAATATAAGTATTCTTGTCTATTTTACTTCTGTAATCATATTTGATGTTTAATGAATGATGATGAACATGTTGAATGCCTGAATGAATGTATGTCTGCTTCTACTGTGTATGTAAATGATTATGCATCTTAGCATGTTTTAGGTTCAAGCATTTCGATTTTATGTATGTTCATGTTCATGGGGCTAGTTGCCTGGATGTTTGATGGTTTGGTAGCGTCCTCTTCGTCGGTCAGAGGGTCGGGGACGTTACACCTCTGACCACCTTTAGGTCTTCTCCCTTCACTCCCGGGCCCTTCGTTGCTCCTCCCTTCCATTTTCTCACCCTTGTTCCCTTTTGTACTATTCCATATCTCAGATCTACTACTACAACAACATACCTCCCCCTTTCATTCATTTCAGGCCCTTAAAAATCCTTTCTTTAACCCTCGGTTGTCCTCCCAAAATTATGGTAAAAACTTCCCCATCACCCCTCCAAGGACCTTCCATTCTTATGCTCCTTTAGGGTTTCCATTCATAGTGGAAACCCTCTCTATTGGTTTTGTTCCACTATTCATCCCTATGCACCTGCATACACATAAGAAAAACATGGTTAATGTAAATTGCTAGTTTAAAAGCACCACTAATACAATGTCGTCAACATTATTTACAAATACACTTCTTACTCATTCTGTGTTGATGACTGGATATATAATGCTACTGAGTACTTACTGCTGATTTATATAATACCTTTGCAATTTCTGACCTCTGGTTGGCTATTTCAATGCATTTGTTGATACACGACTGATATATTGTTTATGTTTATTTTCATTATCTTAATTCAAGTGTCCATTTATACTAATGGTTGATGTTTACATGTTGTACTAGTTGGCTAATAAATATTTGATGCATACACTTACACTTACTTACTTAATTGCACATACGTTTTGTTGTTCACATTATGGAATAAGACTAGCATGTGGATGGATATGTCGTTGCTACAACAATTGTATAAACCATAAAATTTAATCACCTTTTGGACTCCATTAGGCACTGGTCGCTAACTTCACTCATTTTGTAACATACATATGTCAATCTAAGTGTATTTTACATGGTTATATAGGGCTCTCCCCTAGGATGTTTTGACTTCCAAAGTAGTGGGACTCAGCCAAAAGTTCCTGAAACTCAGCTGTACTAGTAAAATGGAGACTTCATGTCAAAGTCCACCCTAAAAAAGTAATATGGAAACATTTGGTCTAACCCATTATAATTAAACCTATGTACTTTCTACTCGTCTTATAAATCCTTATAAAACTTTCCAATAGAAGATAACAATTCCTTTCATTGTGGGGGGGGGGAGGGGGGGGGTGTTTGAAGTACTTCTAGTGTGGGAATAGCATAAGGTTCCCAAGCAATATCTTCTACAATCTTGTAAATATGAGAAATCCTAGCATTAGGATTGTGTGTCTAAAGGTTAGTGTCCTTCTAACACATGTAAATATGTTTCAATGCATCGCTCCCCCCCGCTTATAGGGATGCCCTTATTTCCCCCTTATGGAGAAGTAGGGTTAGAACTATTAGAAACCATTTGTCACCCTTTTAGAGGAAATAGGTTAGTGAACATTACAAGAATGTGCTAAGACTCCCATTGTGCTAGAAATTATTGAGCCTCCTCCATCTTGGGAAATTAATGAGTCAGTTGATCTTTTACAAATTTTGCAAGTTGTGAAACTGCTTTCTCGACAGTATCCCTAAGCATAAAAAATAAGTAAATCTAGGTATGATAAGTAAAAATAGCAAATCCACTTAGAATTACGACCAAGGGAAAGGGAATTTCATTTTCTTTTTATCCTTATTTCCCCTAATAGTGTATTTGTTGTTATTATTATTTTCAATCCCTTGTCCTAAGAATTTTTTCTTTCATTTCTTATGTCCTCTTAGTTGTTGGCTACCTTATGGATTTTTGTTGGCTACCTTACGGATTTGTTATCTGAATTGAATGGGAATTCAAGGTCTGGTTGGATCTTGAGGAAATCTCCGTGTGTAGAGTAGTTTATAAGTGTATTAGAATATATGAAGACCAGAATGAAGAATACCTTTGTGCGGTGTTTCAACTTAATAGATATTTTTTTTCCTTGAGTTGGCATTTATCCACCACGATATACTGCTTGTTTGGTAAGTACCCAAGAAGATGACTTATAGTTTCATGATCCTTTATATATTGAAAGAAAGCCCGAGTTTCTTGCAAGAATCTTTGAAAGTGGGGGGTTCTCCACTGCTTTATCCAAGTGTTTTCCTACTTTTGTTCTCGAATATGTAGTCTTGAAATTGTTGTGAGGAATCCAGTGGATTCTTCTTTTTGATACCTACAATCACATCCTTGAAATAGGCATGGGTATAGATGGATTCCACTTCTCCTCAGCTCAAATCCATAACCAAGTTTCCTTCACTACAAAACTGTAAATTAATTTTCAGTAATTAGAAAATTTGATCCCCTTTACTACTTTCAATGTGTTGTTGAAAAATTAGTATGTAGAATATATATTATATGTGGTTTGATTTAGTAGTACAAATGTATTTAAGGACACAATTTTCTATTGATTCCCACAATTTATATATGAGAAAACTGCGTGGACCTAAACACCAACTCCCTGCTAGAGCCTAGAACAACTTGATGAGTGAATGAAAAATTCATCAAGTTGCAACATATATGTCTATAGAGTCATTTCCTAAGACTTTTAAGTTGATCGCTATTGTTAACCTTTTCCTTTACCATCTCGGGAGGGCTACTTTTCTCTCATTAGCTAGGTGAAAGTATAGTTTGAAAAATGGCTTGATTGGCCATAAGACTAGGGACAATCCCAATGATAATCCTATAAATGGAAGTCAAGTATAGTAATGTGGAATTGGATATTAAATTGAAACTCTGTGACTGAAGAAGCAATTTTACACCAAAATGTATGGTAAAATTTTGATAATATTCATCATAGCTTACTTAAGTTGACATTTTATAAGTTGTATGTGACTTTTGGCATAGAATACTTCCATTTTAAGTTGATCCAATACAGGAAAACCCCCATAAATGCAGGTATTTAATATTGTACTTGGTTCAAAACAAGTAATATATGGAGGAAAGATTCTGACATAAGACATTTCTAAAGCTAAAATTGGTTTTCCAGTGGATCTTTAACAAGGATACATGAAAAAAAAATGCACTCTTTAACAAAGACTAAAAGAAATTTTTGAACTTCCATGTTTCAAAGATATGAAAGGGTGAAAAAAGTGTAACCTATCATTAGTTAAAATCCAAATATAGCACTCTCAATCATTCAAAACATTTCACATCAGCATCAAGACCCACTGCCCAAAAGGATGAAGGAAGTATGTTCCTAACTGTGAGATTATTAAGCATATACAGAAGGATTCAAGAAGAGAAGCTCATATTATTCCTTCTCTACTCCATCATCAAAGAGGTTGAGGTTAGCTTCTTCAACACAACATATAGGTTCATTTTGATTTTACACGGATAAATTAAATTGTTTTAATATTCAATAGTCTCTACCAACATAACAGTTTATTAGATGTACTACGAACTTCAATCAAATCAAGAGAAATTTTCTATAGACATATGAAGAACCATTTGATTTTGGAAACCAAGGGGATGGAAAGAGGGAAAGGAAACACCAAATATCACTCACACCGGGGAATAATTCTAAAGTTAAACATCTGTTTAAACCACAAAGGTCATCATTTCATGTTAAATGTAAGAGGGGAAAAAATTAGACACATTGCAAGACTTTAGAAAGCAATCAGACTTATGTGCAGTGTGATTCCTGTATTAAGTGGTGAAAAATTCCATTTGGAGCTATATCACTAGATGAAAACATTGCATGGTTTTGTAGTATGAGAGGGATGCACAACGCCAAATATGTTCAGCTATAAGTGAATTGGGATACAAGCAGTTTGATAACATACTTTCCTAGTTTTTATAATGAGGGTACAATGCCTCGACATTATCAGAATATATATTTTTTACTAGCGTTCTTAAGGAATATGGTTCATTGCTTAGTTCAAAGATGAAGCAAGCATTGACTTGGTTGGGAAACCTCACTACATACAAACTCTCAAATATGGAAACTACAGGAATCATACTTCCTCTAGGCTTAAGGATGGTTTTAGTGTGTGGACGAGTTTTGCATGGATATTACAAAATATTTGAGTCATTTGGCCTTGTGCAATGGAGAGAAGGGAAGGATCTCACCAGGTGGTGTTATCCTCATGGTATAGACAATCTTGTATTTGATGTGGTAGCTTTAAAAAAGTCTTTGTCAAGGCCAGTTGATGTAGTTAGTATATACTTATCTAGAGTGACCCTCATTGTAGTACCTGTAAATCTAGTAGAGTCATTAGAGGAATTTTGGGGTCTAAAATGGGCCTCCTAAGGAAAATAATAAAATAATAGCTAAAATAATAAAATAATAGTTAAAATAATAAAATAATATTGATTAATTTTGGAGGAAGAAAGAAAAAAACTACTTTTTGTGTTCGTATTTTCGACATATCTCCCTGTGTTTTTACTCAAATTTAGATTGGGAGAGCTCGTTGGATGCGGAATTTGATTCCGCATCCAACAAGCTCTCCCGATCGAAATTTGAGTAAAAACACAATGAGATATGTCAAAAATACGAACAAAAAAAGTAGTTTTTTTTAATGACAAATATGTTAATTCAACCATTATGGTTGACTTATTTTATTGAAATTCTATTGGTTCTTGAATTCCAACTCACAAAAACTTATTTTGGCACGTTTTCTTAAAAGGCCCATTTTAGACCCCAAATCTCCTCTAATGTCTGGAAAAACCAAATTTCAAAACATATTAGGCCTAGAAAAATACATGTTTTTACTTGGGATTATCATAGAAACCCACCTCTAGCTCACAATCTTGCATGGGACTATGATATTTTCATTACTTGGTTTCCTCACTTGAGTGCAGAGTGGATTCTGTAGGAAAGCAATGTATTGATGTGGGTGCGATGGCTAGGGTCATGTTGGATGAGGGTCATACTCTTGGTTCAAGTGTGAGCCTTACCAACAAGTTATTAATGGAAATATATTTGACTAATTCTTCTCAATGGTTGTTAACTGGAACACCAATGCCAAACACACCAACTAGTCAAGTATTTCATTTGCAACCTATGCTAAAGTTTCTGCATGAAGAACCATATGGACTCTATCCAAAATTATGGGAATATGGTATTATTCAACCATTTGAAGCTGAAATGAAGGACATGTACGTATTATACAACTCCTTCAAATGTGTATTATAAATGCAAGAAAGCATATTTAAAAATTATACCTGCTTGTATTAAGAATGTCGTGCTCCTTGATTTTAGAGAGGAGCATGCAAAAATCTATAATGAGCTAGTTGTGACAATTAGGCACAATATTCTAATGGAAGACTAGAATGATCTTTCGCATGTGGAATCTCTCAATCCAAAATTCCTCCAATATTTCTTAGAGACCCAGACAATATTTGAGAACATATCATTCAATCCAATTTTTGCAGTAATCATCCATATTCATTTTGAAACAACCAACCAACAAATAATAGTAACCATGAAGAACAATTTATCTTGAGGTATACCACAAAGTAATGAACATATCCCCAAGGAAACCCCATTAACATTTATATTTCAAGGTATGAAGTTATTTGTCACAAGCATAACAACACAATCTAATCATGTACTTTTCCAGTGTTCCTCCAAAGGCCGTGATTTAGGCCTCGTGAAGAAGGACAAAGAGTTGCTTGGCTAGAATTTCTAAAGTACAAATAGTTGCATGGATAGAATTTCTAAAGTACCAAAATATCAAAAAAATTCCTTTTTGGTTTTCCTTCCTTGAGGAATCTCTATATCAGGCCATTACCTCTCACAACCCTTTGGCTTGTTGAAGCACCCGTTTTGCATTCTCTTGTCAATTCAAGGATTTCTAAATTGAACAAAGCACACAAATCTGTTGCCTTGTGAGGGTAGAGTTCCATGGAATACCTAATAAATTTTGGCCTTCTCTCGAATGCAATTCGAAGGCATTGAGAAATTTTGTCTACCATGGGCATGAACTCCAAATGGTTTTCTACCCTTTCCTTCAAAGCAAAGTTTGCTTAAAAGTTGATTTGTCAAAAGTATCCTAAATAATTTGTCGCTATCTAGGTTGGGATAAAATTTTCAAATAACCAATGGAAGACATCAAACTACCTAATACTTTCTTCAATACCCAGAGCATAAAGTATAAAATTAATGATTGTTCGTTGATGTCCAAGTCTAACCTAACCCAATTTCTAGTGAACTAAGCACCTCAAGGTCGATCAACTTCCCAAGGAAACAATCACATTGAAGAGGATGGATTCAAGTGATTCATAAGAAGTCTCACACCAACAACAATACAAGTCTACAACAACCCAAAATGTTCAAGCCAACAAGTCATCATCTTTTGTTGTGTTGGATTTAAATAGGCCCATAGGTGTGTCTAAACACCTAGACCATGCACACTCAATTTGCACATGTTCATTAGGGGCCATCAACCTCAAAGTTTTGCGATATTCTAGTAGTTTTCAATGATAGCATTGTCTTATATAATATGGACTCCATCACTACCCTCACTCAATGAAGGTGACATTGTGGAATGTCAAGATGGAAACATATCTCCTAAGAAACATTATGCACCTTATTATTTGGAATATGTTTCAAAATATTGAGGGTTTTATTACAAGAAATGAAGGTCATTAGGTTTTCTATTGAAAAATTCCTTGAAATATATTTGACAAAACACAACCATCTTCAACTATACCTATGAAAGTCAACAAGAAGTAGTGAACCTTGTGTCACATTATCAATTTGTTACTATTGTGGATTGGGGAACTAACAACACATAAAGGCTAGTTTGTATCATTTTGAATCTAAAATGGCAACATGTTGTGCTAGAAAATATATATGCAACCATTGATATTGAATAAAGTTTCACATTTGTAGAGATGGATGGTGGATGAACTCCCATAAACTCCTTGGATTGTATATGGATATTTCAACATTGTTGACAACTAAGAAGAAAAGGAAGACATCCTTCTAGTTAGAATCCTAAAATACTATAAAACTAGGCTAATCTTGTATGACCCTTCAAGTAGATGGATTTGTACGAGTTATGGTATTATTATTCCAACCTTTGTAAGTGTAACAAGAGAGACCTTAGAAATATCAAAAGGGACACATTGTCTGAGAAAAACACATTTTCTACTTTAAAGATGCTCAAAATATATAAGTATTGGGGTAGGACACACTCTCCATCTATCATTTGAGGTACATACAAAATGTGTATGCACAAGGATTGCTATATCATGAATTTAAAGAATCAAAGTTACATAATTTGCATCAAAAACGTTTCAAAGGCCTATGGGAAGAACCCTAAATTAAGTGGTGGAAAAATAAAAATAGCCATTTTGTTGGCTTGAAATATTCAACAAAATTTATAAGTACAACCATCAATCTGACCTGCCTTCTTTCAAAATAAAAGACTACATTAAGGAGTTGTTAGAAAAGATGGATTCACCAACCAAGAATATATCCAACCAAAGTTGGGTATCCTTACCAATTGGTCCAAGTAAATGTC
This sequence comes from Pseudotsuga menziesii, assembly GCA_001517045.1. NCBI lineage: Eukaryota > Viridiplantae > Streptophyta > Pinopsida > Pinales > Pinaceae > Pseudotsuga > Pseudotsuga menziesii. The sequence continues at coordinate 645,519 of LPNX011000008.1, forward strand.
CCTTCCTTTGGTTGGGCATCCCCTCCCACTATTCTTCATGGTATCCTCTTTGGATCTTTCAAGGGCTTCTCAACATCTCATATTTTATGAGCATGTTAAGGCATTCAAGTTTGTTAAAGAACACAAGAGATCCGATGAGGATTATCAAATAATGGTTGTTGGCCACCATCTTCTTATTCCTTAATATCCAATCAAGGCCTTTGTTTTTGTTTTAATGAATCATTAGGTATTTCAAGACACTAAAGGAATTCTATGTTACAACTTTACGATTTCCATATTTTTTGTGGTGTTCTCATTGTACATGTTACCTCTATTTCTTGTATGAAACAAATGCCATGCTTCTTTAGTTTGATTTTACTTCTAATGAATCTTTATTTGAATGGGGCATTATGCACTATCATATTCCATGATAGGATACTCACCACTATGTAGCTAGAGTTTTTTTAGGGAAATAGGATTAGAAATAAACATCCATCAATGATTAAGATTTTGTGGATCCAACCAAAAATTTCCCATCTTTAACTATTTTAGCATATGTTGATTTTATGGCTATCTTAATTGGTGGAGCTTCTATCCTCTATATTTTCTATGTGTGCATTCTAATACCCAACTTCTTTGGTGAGTTATTCATATGTTGTTATGCATCATTGATCACCTTTATAGGTAATGAATTTTGGATTGTGTTGAGTTGAGATTAAATATATGGCACAAAAAGGGAAATAAACAAAAAAGAACATGAATCTTTGAAAATAATGTACCTACATTAAAGACTAACATTCTTGGCATAGAGGATACCTAGCAAGGTGAGAATTGTTGATTTTTTAGGATGGGTAAATTTCTTGCAAGGCTGTTGGGAGTAGGAACAAAGCAGAAAGTGAGAGTGTGAAGCACCCATTTTCAAAAGACTCCGGGAGCAACATTTCCACAATATTTTTTATATGATATTTTTTATATATTTTGATGCATATAGCTTTAACAAAAGAATGTACAATGTTGAATTGTTGCAAAAAATATGAAAAGATAGATTTTAGCAGTAGGTTAATGAAATCATCAACCATTTATTACATACACAAATAACATTAACCATCTTTATGTTTAACTTATAATTCTTATAAAATTGTCATCAAATGATCAATTTTAACATCAACCTTCAAATTTCAGGTTTCAAACATAACATATATGTTCTACCGAGTTTCTGGGACGTGGGAGCGTGGGAGAAGGGAAGCACACATAGGGGATGTGTGTTTAGGAAAATTCAAAGTTTAGGAAAATTCATGGGGGATGGGGGGATGTAGGAATCCCTAACATAGAGGTCCTTTTTCCAAAATTATTAAAAAATTATAATCCCAACATATTTAAATAACAATGCCTCATCCCATCATCATTTAAATACTAACTACTAAATTCATCATTGTGCAATGTAAACATGATCGTTGATATGATTTATCATATTTCAGTATTTGAATTTCTCATATAGGGATCCTAGTCATCAATAGCACCTTGTTTCCCCCTCCTCTATTCCCTAGTCCTTTCCTCTACCTCAAATATCAAAATTGATCTTGATCCAAGGACATAACTCGACACCCTACAATTTTAATGAAACCTCCTAACCCAAGATTTAAAATAAGGTAGAAAATTTGAAAAGATTCCCATAACAAAATGTGGTTGTAGAAGGACACATACAAATCATATAAGTTTCCAGGAGCATGTTAGATCCAATGGTTTGGAGTGTACTTTATGGGTTGAAGTTTCCAAGACTGTTGTGTACCTGTTGGAAACTACATCTTGAGCAGTTAAGTTCAACAAAATGTAGTGTTGTTCTGGAAGAAAACTTTAAGTAGATCATTCAAGTTATTTTCATGAGGTCAAGGTTCAACCGGCTTTGGAAACCCCTTGAACAACAATGATAAGTATTAGAATCATGATTTAAAACATTATGTCCAGATGTTTGTCTCTAACGTAGTATTTCTAGTTATGTTCAACCTTTTACAAGTTGTACTGTGGATAGTTGTGTTATACATGGTATTATAGGTTAAATCCTACATTGATGTCAAGCAGTTTTATTCCTTAAAACAAGAAAAGTAGAAAAATATAATATCTGAAAGGATACAAAAACATGATAAATAAAAATCTATTGAATTAATCATAATATTAGACAAAAATATTGGTAGAGTTAATTGGCTTACTCCCTATTTTTCGAGTTTACATCAATCTATACTATGTTTTTATTGTTTACATTTAACTTGTATCATACCATGATACATTATAGTCATTGATTGTATCCCAAATGAGCACTCTGCACACAAGAATGATCCGAAGAACTATTTATTGAGATTTTTCCATTTTGCATCTTGAAATTTATTTTTTATTTATTTTTTTATGATATGATTCTGATTTATCATTATGGTTTGAGGATAAGAAGTTAATGATATTTGTGGATGGATTTGTATGTGGTAATGTTTCTCAGTAATGTAGTACCCTTTAGAAGGGTTCCGATTTGTTATCTAAATATGCTTGGGTCAACAAATTTTAGCACTTCTATCTTGTTTTTCAAAAGTATTGCAGAGGGGGCCAGAGGCATAAGTGTTTTAATGATGCTTATTATCTATTAGTATAATTCATGCTTTACTTGGTACTCTAGAGTGTCTTTATTGGCATTAAGATAATATATAATTATGAAGTGCAAAAACTTTATCTGTATTGTAAATTTTATGCATCCTAAATACTCCCTTCGGACATTTAGTGTGAATTATACATTAGTCAATTCATTGGATTTTCATCCAAGAAATGGTGATCCGCTCTGTTCCCGTGATGACAATAGTGAAATCCGTTATTGTTAACCAGTGTACCTACCAAAAACTTTCGAGGGTTAGTACCATGACAACTTTGATATATGAAGAATTTTGTAATTTGATTTGAATTCAACATCTCATGTTTGTTCTTTTGATTGTGATTCTAGAGTAGGGTGGTGGTGGAAAGCTGAGATTCCAACCTCCATTCAAGCAATTATTTGTTGTCACGGTAGAGAATACAGTTGCAATATTCGATGCTCAGACTTTGGATTTTAGATATTCTTTACAGGTTTTTCTCCTATAATTTGGGCAAGATAAAGGTGAGTTGCCATGAGGTAATTAGTAATGGTTATTATTTCGAGGAGTAATATATTTATTTTATTCATTGGAACTATTTTAAGGTTCACTCCCAGGTACCATGTCTGTAGTACCATGCCTGGAATTGTATTATTAGCTAGCATGGTTTGATTTTCTAATGGCATATGGTGTTCTCCAAATGACCACAACATGCTGTAAGGCCATATCCAATTGTACTTTCCAATGAAAGTAGACATGAATGTTTGGAAAAATAATATTTTATATTGAAAAGTTGAATTTTAAATTGATACAAAGGACATGAATGAGAATCCATATCTCATTCGTTCCCTTTGATGCAAAGTTGACCATTGGGTATGGGCCTTTGACTTTAATAAAAATATAATTAATTCTAAAAAAATTGTAAATATAAGTACTAAATATTATTAGTGTTATGACCAGGATGGGCAAAAAGCCTAAGAAAAAAATTATTTGTGTCATGGAAAGGACCTAATAAATATGGAAATGACATAATCTCCAGATATACTATATTTTAAAAAATGTGGGCTTGATTGATGGTGTGATTTTTATATGTGATTTTTCCATGACAATAATTACGAGTTTCATTTTAACGGACCATTTTTAGTTTTTAGAGATCACGGTGACTATTTTTGTTGAATCAAGTTTCAAGGACGGGGTGCGAGATTCAGGAATGGGGAGAATAGGGCTAGATTTAAGATAGGATAGGTGATAACACCCCCTTAAAAATTAAAAGTACATTTGTAGAAGATATAGTCAAATAATTATTGTCAATTGGGTCTAGTCCAAGTGGTTTTTAAATGGAGTGGTATCTTCCTCACTCATGTTGTATTCATGTTACTAACATGCTGAGTTCATAATGAGTATATTGTTATATTGGCTTTGATCATTATTTTTTAATTGTCCTTGTGCCCTGAAGAATCTAGGGTTTTCCCTATGTAACATCCTCGAATTGAGGGGAAATGCCTCATTTTTTTCTCCAAATGACCACAACATGCTGTAAGGCCATATCCAATTGTACTTTCCAATGAAAGTAGACATGAATGTTTGGAAAAATAATATTTTATATTGAAAAGTTGAATTTTAAATTGATACAAAGGACATGAATGAGAATCCATATCTCATTCGTTCCCTAACTTCCCTTTGATGCAAAGTTGACCATTGGGTATGGGCCTTTGACTTTAATAAAAATATAATTAATTCTAAAAAAAATTGTAAATATAAGTACTAAATACAATTAGTGTTATGACCAGGATGGGCAAAAAGCCTAGGAAAACAATTATTTGTGTCATGGAAAGGACCTAATAAATATGGAAATGACATAATCTCCAGATATACTATATTTTAAAAAATGTGGGCTTGATTGATGATGTGATTTTTATATGTGATTTTTCCATGACAATAATTACGAGTTTCATTTTAATGGACAATTTTTAGTTTTTAGAGATCACGGTGACTATTTTTGTTGAATCAAGTTTCAAGGATGGGGGTGCGAGATTCACGGATGGGGAGAATAGGGATAGATTTAACATAGGATAGGTGATAACACCTCCTTAAAAATTAAAAGTACATTTGTTGAAGATATAGTCAAATAATTATTGTCAATTGGGTCTAGTCCAAGTGGCTTTTAAATGGAGTGGTATCTTTCTCACTCAGGTGCTATTCATGTTACTAACATGCTGAGTTCATAATGAGTATATTGTTATATTGGATTTGATCATTATTTTTTAATTGTCCTTGTGCCCTAAAGAAACTAGTGTTTTCCCTATGTAACATTCTCGAATTGAGGGGAAATGCCTCATTTTTTTCCATGGGATATTTACCTGGAAAAAATAGTTGAATAATTACTATTCATTTTTTTCAATTATATATATTTGAATTGTATGTATGGATCCCAGAGAATGTATATAAACTTATGTAACTAACTTTAGATCCAGGACGTGTGTACCAAAACTTTTAAGAATATATCCTCTCAGTTCTTGGAAATACTTTCTTTAATTGCAATTGCTTTCTAACCTAGAAACGGATTTTGAAAAAGAAAAAATAAATTGGATATCAAGGTGTGTGCAAGGTAATGAGGGTATCTTTTGACATGTTATATGAAATAGAAAATTGAAAAAATAGGCATCCATCTGTTAGGATTTATAATACTTCATTTTCCAATATGTCTATTAGATTATCTTTTCCTAACTTAGGAGTCATTCAGTTATTATTGGGTCCACTGGTACCATTGGGTCCACTTGGCCTAATGGAGACACATGTACCAATCACTAAAGTGTGGGGAACAACGATAGAGGCTAATTGGAACTGACTGCTCCTTCATGCATTAGTTTAGGCACCTCCTATACTAGTCACTAAATTTTAGGAGCCACTAGGAGTGCCGACACCAACCTCCCTTAGTTGTTGGCAATTGGTAACTAGTCAAGCTTTATTATGCTTCAGTTACATTCAATTAGATATCCTCCAGTTCGGTTAGTGCCAGTTATGCACAGCTACATGTGGGAATGTGCTAGTTCTCACCTACTTCTCACCTACCATTGCAGTTAGACTGGTTTGATTGATTGTAACTGATTGAGAGACTAGATTAGACATATGGAGTTATCCTGTTGAACTCCGATAATGATTTAGACACTTCTAGTTATCCATGTAGTTAGTCTTGAGTTGGTAGATTCAAATTCATTCCTCATGATTCTAATTCTCCTTTATATAACATTGTTGTATACTGTTAAGATTAATGAAGTTTATACTGTAATTATACTCAACAATTCTTGTTTATTTCCTGTGATATTTGTTTTGTTCACTGGGTATTATTCATTCCTTTTCACTGAAAATAATTAAGAATCTAATAGCACTTATTGCTTGAATATCAATGGCATATTAATTCTAACATGGTATCAGATCCTCCTTAGGAAATCTTCAAGTTTGTCTACTCTCCATTGTACACTAGAAGTAGTATGGTTTCCACAGAAGTCTTGCAAAGAGTGCCTTGCTTCCTCTGAATTCATTCAGAGTGGTGGTGCGGGCATGACAGAACCTGAGAAAGTGTACATGTCAAGAGGGAAGGCTTGATTCTGACATAGTGCGAATTGTTTTTTTTTGTAGTGAATTCCTACAAGTGCTACGTAGCTTGATTGAATATATTGTCTGATCAGAAGGAGAATTATGGATTCTCAACCTTCCACACCATGGATCCTAACACCCTTAAATTATCTTGATTGGAGGGCAGATATGCAGGTTTCCTTGCGCATCAAGGGCTTGTTTAGGATGATAATGGGAATGGAGGTTGAACCCCATCATCCAGCTGAGAAAAACACGTTTCTGAACCGCTTAAATGAATGCTTTGTCTTTCTATGTACTCACATCTCCAGAGACTTCCTCTTTAAGCTTGAAGGTTTGAGGAATCCTAAAGAAGCTTGGGAGAATATTGAAGTCTTGTTTGGAAATAAAGTTGAGCTTTGGGGAAACTTTTTCTAAAATGAGTTGATAGGCTTACAACCCAACAGTTTTGAGACCATACAACAATTCTTTAGAAAATTCAAGTCTCTTGCACTTCAATGCAGAGAGTGCATAATAGAAAGAAAGGAATAACAAAATGTGCTCTGCATACTCAACAAACTAGGTACTGAGTATTATGTATTTGTCTCTATCTTCCATTCTGGAAGAGCTTCCATTCCCAATTGGAAGATGCCCTCACTTTATAGCTTTTTCGAGTCCTTAATACAGGAGCAAGATAATTTGGTCCACATGGGAGTCTTTTAAACTTCCAAAAATCAAGATCTCCCAGTGATTGACTCTACAAAAGCGCAAGCTAAAGGGAGGCATAAGGAGATGTCACGTCCCCATGCCTTCGACCAGCGTAGAGGATGCGACCCAAACTTTAATCACAGCGGGCTAAGAGCCCCATGAACACATACATGATAAAAATTGCATAAACAGAGTGCTGCAGGGAAATGCATTACAGTGAAACATGCACAGATTCCATTCATTTGTCATACACAGCAGAAACCACATACATTTCTACAAGCATTCGACATGTTCATTACATTCATTAACAGTAAATATAGTTGCAGAAGTAAAAATGGACAAGACTACTTATCTTAAGATGAATTCATTCCGCAACCAGCTACGTTGCTACAACGTTCCACCCAACCATAGGCCAACGCGCTCCTTAATCTCTCAGCAACGCTGCCACCCCCGAGCTGGGCATGATTCTCCAAGGAATAAGGGAACAACAGGCTTACACGTAGCCAAGGATACACAAAAACACACATCCAAGCCAACAAAGTTGGGTTTATCAGGCCATCAAGGAGTTGGGAAAGGCTCAATGCTAAGTTGGTGAGCTCATTACAAAGCCACGAACACCTACACCAGAACTAGCCTGACCTCTAAGACACCCAAACACACCCAACACAAGGAATCATTCCCTTCTCTGCTACACAGTCCCTCAGGCCCTGCATTCCCTTCCAGTGCTATTCAGGGGTGATGGAGAAGAAGGCCAGCCCTCTAGCTCTGTCTGTGGGGTTTCCAACCACCAGGTTTATCAAGAAAAACTAAGCCCCCATCCCTGCTCCCAATACAGTCCGAAGACCAACCATTGCACTCAGGCAATCAATTTAGCTATCACAGCTTAAACCAGGGAAAACGACTTCAAACCATCTACAGTAGTCCCCAAACGTAAAAACAAACACAGCTCATGGCATGGGGAAATTAACAGCCCCCGAAATGCATCAGTGGACACGGCTCACAACGTGGGGAAAACTCAACCCGTCCTTGGGCAATGAATTCGCCGGGAAAACATACATAGACCATGCTGGGAAAGAGATTATAGTTCCCTATCCTGGGCGTGAATGAAAACAACAACGCAGGACCCACAAAACAGTCTGTGAGGGAAGAATAAAGCCAAACCATCCGTAGATCTGCAGAGGAAAAATACGTGGATAAAAACCAGGAAAATCCTGTGCATGGAAAACAATCCAACCCTGTGAGGAATGAACAGACAATGGAGGTCCTGCGTGAGGAAAAATAGATTCGTTTTTGTCCGTGGATGAACAAACAACAGGAAGGACGCGAAAATTGGAAGTGCGTGAGCCTTCAGCACAGTCGTGGAGAGAAGAAGATCTGCGTGAGAGGATGAACATCAAAATCGTGGGTAGAGTGTGCGTGTGGGTGAGGACTGACAGTCCTGCCACCCCACTTCCAAGACCATAACTGCCTCAACCACCAGAAGCCTTTCTTAATGAAAGTGGTTGGAATAAAACAAAGGAAGAAGACATATGGGTTTTTCTCTCATTGGCCAAGGTTGACAATTTCCCCCACCCCTATCCTTGTGAAAATCATGCCCCTTTCTCATTTTAGTTGCCGAGATCGTAGCTGGTCGGGTTCATTTTTAATTATAGATGCATGTTTACATGATGACTGTCATAATATATGCCGCATGCCCCGATATACCATCGGTGACAATTCAAATCCAAAACATAACATAACCGATCAATGGTGGGGCCTTGGCCTTTAGCTCCACACCCTGATCATTTACAATTTATACATCATATACATCTAATGTAACGGGGTCAAAACCGGGACATTACATTCCCCTCCCCCTTTAATAGCACTGTCCTCAGTGCTTTACAAAATTTGAACAAAATGCTACACTGGTATCGCCTCAGTGTTCCGCAAAATCGAACAAAAATGGATGTGCCAATCGCATGGAATCCTCCAGCTCCCATGTAGCCTCTTCAGGTCCGAAGTGCTCCCATTGCACCTTTACCTGCCCTATGGCTCGGTTCCGAAGCATGGTGACCTTCCGTCGAGGATGCGCATTGGCTCGATTCGGAACTCTCCCTTGGGTTCCACCTTAATCACATCCCAATTTATCACATGGTTAGGATCATGTACATATCTCTTAAGCAAAGAAACATGAAAAACATTATGAGCTCTAGTGCTAGCAGGAAATGCAAGTCTATATGCAACTGGCCCTATTCTTTCAAGCACTTCAAATGGACCACAGTATCTTGGGGACAACTTGGCACAACTTCCAAGCTTCAAGGAACTCTTCCTTGCCCTCACTCTGAGGTAAACATGATCCCCAACACTAAACTCCCTGTTCACCCTATGCTTATCTGCATAGCTTTTCTGTCTATCCTGTGCTGCTTTCAGCTTCTGCCTGATCTTTACGACCTCTTGTTCCATCTCCTTGAGAAATTCTGGCCCAAGCACAATCCTGTTCACTGGATTGTCCCAAGTCACTCGTGTCCTACACCTTCTTCCATACAAAGCTTCATACGGACTCATCCCCAAGGATGCCTGCTATCCATTGTTGTAAGCAAACTCCACCAAGTGTAAGTAATCTTCCCACTTGGTTGGTTTGTCCATCACGTACATGCGAAGAATATCTTCAAGCACCTGATTAACTCTCTCTGTTTGACCATCTGTTTGAGGATGGTATGCAGTACTGAAGTTTAGCTTTGTACCCAAATCTGCAAACAACCCCTTCCAAAAGTTGGAAGAGAACTTGACATCTCTGTCAGATACTATTTCCTTCGGCAATCCATGCAATTTGAATATCTCCTTCATGAAGATCTTTGCAATGTCGCCAGTCTCATACATAGACTTAACCGGTATAAAATGTGTTGCCTTAGTCAACTTGTCTACCACAACCATGATGGTATCATGTTGTCTCCAAGTCATCGGCAATCCTGTAATAAAATCCATGGAAATAACTTCCCATTTCCATTCTGGAACTGGCAAAGGATGCAACAATCCTGCTAGATGTTGATACTCAACCTTTACCTGTTGACATTTCATGCACCTTGAAATGTACTCAGCCATATCATTTTTCATACCTGGCCAAAAGTACTGCTTTCTAGCTATAGCAATTGTCTTCTGATATCCTGGGTGACCAGAATACGGAGCTTGATGGATCTCATCCATAACAAATCTCCTCATATCTGCTACATTCAGAATATAAATCCTACCTTTAAAAGTGAGAAGCCCATCTTCTTCCAATTTATATCCCTCGTACCTTTTCTCAAGACTTTTCTACTGCAATTTGTATTTTACCTGCTCATACCATTCTCTCCAGCAACATGACTAACAATCTGCTGCCTCAAATCCGATTGGCAAATACTAAGAGATGCCACATGCATTTCTTGCATCTTCCTACTGAGTGCATCATCTACCTTATTCTCTTTTCCTTTTATGTGCTTGATTTCGAAATCAAACTCACATAAAAATTCCAGCCATCTTGCTTGCCTAGCATTCAGAGTAGGCTGATCAAATAAATACTTCAATCCACAGTGATCTGTTCTGAGCTCAAATCTCCTACCCATCAAGTAATGTCTCCACATCTTGAGAGCATGTACTATGGCTGCAAGCTCCAGATCATGAGTGGCATAGTTCTTCTCATGCTCCTTCAGCTTTCTTGACTCATAACATATCACGTGGTTGTCTTGCATAAGGACTCCTCCAAGCCCTTGTCCACATGCATCTGTACACACCACAAAGTCTTTCTCTGGGTCTGCAACCTTCAATACTGGTGCACTAGTGAGAATATTCTTGAACTGCTGGAAGCTTTCTTCACACCTCGATGTCCATTCGAACTTCACCCCCTTCTTTTGCAAAGAAGTGATTGCATGTGCAACTTTGGAGAATCCCTCAATGAATCTCCTGTAGTATCCTGCAAGTCCCATAAAAGATCTTACATCTGTCACATTTCTTGGAGTAGGCCAATTCGTAATGTCTTCTATCTTTTCGGGGTCCACAGATATACCCTCCTCTGAGATAATGTGTCCCAAATACTAAATTCTATCTCTATAGAAGTCACACTTGCTCAGTTTTGCATACAACTGATGCTCCCTGAGCAAACTCAATGTCAGTCTCAAATGCTCTTCATGCTCTTCCTCATTCTTAGAGTAAACGAGAATGTCATCAAGGAAAACAAGCACAAACTTGTCCAAATACCTGCTGAATACACTATTCATGAGGCACATAAATGTAGCTGGTGCATTCGTGAGACCAAACGGTACCACTACAAACTCATAATGCCCATACCTTGTCCTGAAGGCGGTCTTATGAATGTCTTCATCCTTGATTCTCACCTGATGGTAACCAGACCTCAAGTCAATCTTGGAAAATACCTTTGCTCCCCTCATTTGGTCAAAGAGGTCATCAATCCTAGGCAAAGGATATTTGTTCTTCACGGTAACCTTGTTCAACTGTCTGTAATCAATGCATAACCTGAGTGTACCATCTTTTTTCTTGACAAATAGAACTGGTGCTCCCCAAGGAGACACACTCAGTCGGATATACTTCTTTTCCAACAACTCTTGCAGTTGCATCTTCAATTCTAGCATCTCCAGTGTACTTGTTTTGTAGGGTTCCTTGGACACTGGTGCTGCTCCTGGCACAAGTTCAATTGTGAATTCAATGTCCCTCTTTGGAGGAAGCCCTGGAATCTCATCAGGATACACATCCCTGAATTCCTGTAACACCTGATAGTCCTCCAACCTCGGAGTTTCATCTCCTGATGTTTCCAAAATATGAGCTGCATACAACTGGAAACCCTTCCTATAGAACTTCTTTAACTGCATTGCTGAAACCTGTCTTACTAAAATCACCTTTGGAATGCCTTTCACAACTACTAGGTTCCCTTATTCATCCATGCATTCGAAATTCTTATTGTAACAGTCAAGCTTCACCCTACGAGCTTCTAACCAATCCATTCCAATGAGAACATCATAGGAACCAAGCGGTAGAACATTCAGATCTACACACGTGACCAATCCATTCATGACCAATGGACATTTCTCTACCACTTCACTAACCTTTCTCTTAGTTCCAGTAGCTAGCTGAACTAACCAAGACTTTCTATGCTTTACTTTCTTAAAAGAACAATTCTCCACTACTCTAGGAGTAATGTAACTGTGCGTAGAACCAAGGTCAATCAAAATAGAAACAGATTGCTCAACAATCTTACCTGCTACTTCAACCATAGTTGACTGGTGATCTGCCTGGCGATCCTCCAGTGCTGCATAAATCCTAGGGACTTCCCTTTATACTTGACACACTGTTTCTGCTTCTTGAACATTAGAAGCTGGCCTTGCACCCTCATTCTCGAGTGGACAATTTCTGTGCATGTGGGGTCCTCCACATTTCCAACACTGAAGTGGCCCTCTATTCTGTTGTGGGTCCTTAGTCTTTGGATTTTGGATGCTCAGACTTTGGATTTTAGATATTCGATGCTCAGACTTTGGATTTTAGATATTCTTTACAGGTTTTTCTCCTATAATTTGGGCAAGATAAAGGTGAGTTGCCATGAGGTAATTAGTAATGGTTATTATTTCAAGGTGTAATATATTTATTTTATTCATTGGAACTATTTTAAGGTTCACTCCCAGGTACCATGTCTGTAGAATCATGCCTGGAATTGTATTATTAGCTAGCATGGCTTGATTTTCTAATGGCATATGGTGTTCTCCAAATGACCACAACATGCTGTAAGGCCATATCCAATTGTACTTTCCAATGAAAGTAGACATGAATGTTTGGAAAAATAATATTTTATATTGAAAAGTTGAATTTTAAATTGATACAAAGGACATGAATGAGAATCCATATCTCATTCGTTCCCTAACTTCCCTTTGATGCAAAGTTGACCATTGGGTATGGCCCTTTGACTTTAATAAAAATATAATTAATTCTAAAAAAATTGTAAATATAAGTACTAAATATAATTAGTGTTATGACCAGGACGAGCAAAAAGCCTAAAAAAACAATTATTTGTGTCATGGAAAGAACCTAATAAATACGGAAATGACATAATCTCCAGATATACTATATTTTAAAAAATGTGGGCTTGATTGATGGTGTGATTTTTATATGTGATTTTTCCATGACAATAATTACGAGTTTCATTTTAACGGACCATTTTTAGTTTTTAGAGATCACGGTGACTATTTTTGTTGAATCAAGTTTCAAGGACGGGGTGCGAGATTCAGGAATGGGGAGAATAGGGCTAGATTTAAGATAGGATAGGTGATAACACCCCCTTAAAAATTAAAAGTACATTTGTAGAAGATATAGTCAAATAATTATTGTCAATTGGGTCTAGTCCAAGTGGTTTTTAAATGGAGTGGTATCTTCCTCACTCATGTTGTATTCATGTTACTAACATGCTGAGTTCATAATGAGTATATTGTTATATTGGCTTTGATCATTATTTTTTAATTGTCCTTGTGCCCTGAAGAATCTAGGGTTTTCCCTATGTAACATCCTCGAATTGAGGGGAAATGCCTCATTTTTTTCCATGGGATATTTACCTGGAAAAAATAGTTGAATAATTACTATTCATTTTTTTCAATTATATATATTTGAATTGTATGTATGGATCCCAGAGAATGAATATAAACTTATGTAACTTAACTTTAGATCCAGGACGTGTGTACCAAAACTTTTAAGAATATATCCTCTCAGTTCTTGGAAATACTTTCTTTAATTGCAATTGTTTTCTAACCTAGAAACGGATTTTGAAAAAGAAAAAATAAACTGGATATCAAGGTGTGTGCAAGGTAATGAGGGTCTCTTTTGACATGTTATATGAAATAGAAAATTGAAAAAACAGGCATCCATCTGTTAGGATTTCTAATACTTCATTTTCCAATATGTCTATTAGATTATCTTTTCCTAACTTAGGAGTCATTTAGTTATTATTGGGTCCACTGGTACCATTGGGTCCACTTGGCCTAATGGGGACACATGTACCAGTCACTAAAGTGTGGGGAACAACGATAGAGGCTAACTGGAACTGACTGCTCCTTCATGCATCAGTTTAGGCACCTCCTATACTAGTCACTACATTTTAGGAGCCACTAGGAGTGCCGACACCAACCTCCCTCAGTTGTTGGCAGTTGGTAACTAGTCAAGCTTGATTATGCTTCAGTTACATTCAATTAGATATCCTCCAGTTTGGTTAGCGCTAGTTATGCATGGCTGCATGGGGGAATGTGCCAGTTCTCACCTACTTCTCACCTACCACTGCAGTTAGACTGGTTTGATTGATTGTAACTGATTGAGAGACTGGATTAGACATATGGAGTTATCCTGTTGAACTCCGATAGTGATTTAGACACTTCTAGTTATCCATGTAGTCAGTCTTGAGTTGGTAGATTCAAATTCATTCCTCATGATTCTAATTCTCCTTTATGTAACATTGTTGTATACTGTTGGGATTAATGAAGTTTATACTATAATTATACTCAACAATTCTTGTTTATTTCCTGTGATATTTGTTTTGTTCATTGGGTATTATTCATTCCTTTTCACTGAAAATAATTAAGAATCTAATAGCACTCATTGCTTGAATATCAACGGCATATTAATTCTAACATGGTATTATATCCTCCTCGAGAAAGCTTCAAGTTTGTCTACTCTCCATTGTACACCAGAAGTAGTTTGGTTTCCACAGAAGTCTTGCAAAGAGTGCCTTGCTTCCTCTGAATTCATTTAGAGTGGTGGTGTGGGCATGACAGAACCTGAGAAAGTGTACATGTCGAGAGGGAAGGATTGACTCTGACATAGTGCAATTTATTTTTTTTTGTAGTGAATTCCTACAAGTGCTACGTAGCTTGATTGAATATATTGTTTGATCAGAAGGAGAATTATGGATTCTCAACCTTCCACACCATGAATCCTAACACCCTTAAATTATGTTGATTGGAGGGCAGATATGCAGGTTTCCTTGCGCATTAAGGGCTTGTTCAGGATGATAATGGGAATGGAGGTTGAACCCCATCATCCAGCAGAGAAAAACAAGTTTCTGAACCACTTAAATGAATGCTTTGTATTTCTATGTACTCACATCTCCAGAGACCTCTTCTTTAACCTTGAAAGTTTGAGGAATCCCAAATAAGCTTGGGAGAATATTGAAGTCTTGTTTGGAAATAAAGTTGAGCTTTGGGGAAACTTTTTGTAAAATGAGTTGATAGGCTTACAACCCGGTAGTTTTGAGACCATACAACAATTCTTTAGAAAATTCAAGCCTCTTGCACTTCAATGCAAAGAGTGCGGAATAGAAAGAAAGGAATAACAAAATGTGCTCTGCATACTCAGCAAACTAGGTACCAAGTATTATGTATTTGAGTCTATCTTCCATTTCGGAAGAGCTTCCATTCCCAATTGGAAGATGCCCTCACTTTATAGCTTTTTTGAGTCCTTAATATAGGAGCAAGAGAATTTGGTCCAAATGGGAGTCCTCCAAACTTCCAAAAATCAAGATCTCCTAGCGACGGACTCTACAAAAGCGCAAGCTGAAGGGAGGCATAAGGATAATGACCCTAAAGCACCTGATTCGAAGCCTAAAGAGAATGAAAATACTTTTGAAGGAGCTTCGGGATCCAAGAAGAAGAAAACGTTTGAAAAGAAGATGTGTCCGTATTGTATAAGGGGTTTTCATCTAGAATACTCTTACATGAAGAAGAAATTCAGCCAGTTGTCTTCCATCCTTGAATAAAACAACATTTCTCTTCCACATAGAGCAAAGAAGTCTAATGCTGGACCACATACATAAGATCATGAGAGGTGCCATGCCTTGAAGGCTATCCTTATTCAGTTGACAACAAGTTTGATTGATTCTAGAACATCCAATTGCATGGTTTCCTCCAAAGAGTCTTTCTCTACCCTCACACTATCAAGAGGTCCTAATATTCACATGGGAGATGACTCCCAAATTCCAACAGCAGGAAAATGTTCAGTTAAAATCCAACATGGTGAGTTAAAAAATGTTCTCTATGTTCCCTCCCTTGTAGCTAATTTGTTTTCTGTTTATCAGATGACCCATACATGATATCCCAAGAGAGTTACATTCGACTCAGATTTAGTTGAGATCACAGAAAAATCTACTAGAAGACTCATAGAGAAAGGTATTTCAAATCATTCTACTAAAGCTTATGAGCTCTCACATTTTTTTCCTGTCTCGCCTCCTACAACTTTATTGACTCATGCTAACAACACTAGTAAGATATGGCATGAGAGATTTGGGCATCTCAATTTCAAATGTCTCTAGCAACTCCACAATGATAAAATGGTTGAAGGTTTGCCTCTCATCCAAACTTCCGATGGAGTATGTTATGGTTTCTTGGTATCTAAGCATCTAGAGAAGAGGCATGAAGTTTGGAAGGCACATAGAGTTTCCTCTATACTTTATTTGATACATAGTTATGTGGCAGGACCAATTCCCACAACATCCATTAATGGTTGAAGGTATTTCCTCACTTTTATTGATGATTGTTCTAGGTACTATTGGATCCACCTTATGAAACAAAAATCAGAAGTCTTTGATATTTTTAAAGTTTTTAAAGCTATGGTAGAGAATATTTTTAAGAAAATGATCAAGTCCATAAGACCTGATAAAGGAGGAGAGTACATTAAAAGAGATTTCCGGTATTATTGTGAATTAGAGGGGATTCGAATGGAACACTAAGTTCCATACACACAACAACAGAATGGTGTGGCTAAGAGGAAGAATAGATCACTGAAGGAGATGGAAACATGTCTTCTCCATGAAAAGAATCTCCCTCCTTTTATTTGGTAAGGAGTTGTATGTTGTGCTTCATATTTGCAAAACAGAGTGCCTCATAAATCAGTGGTTGGGGCCACTCCATTCGAAGAATTGCATGGGCATAAGCCCAATGTCTCTCATTTGATTTTTTTTGGTTCCAAATATTGGGACATAATACCCATTGACAAGAGGAAGGCCTTCCAAGCCCAAAGTCGTGAATGCATTATGCTGGGATATGTAGAAGATGCAAAATAATACAAGTTGATGGAGGTTGCAACTAGGAAATACTTCATTGAGTGGAGTGTTTAGTTTGAAGAAGATTAGTTGTGTGATGCACAACCATATGAAGCACAATAAGGTATAACCACTATTCCACTACCTTTTGACGATGATTATTTGTTACATGTTTCAGATATAGATGAAGAGGATCAAGATCAACATGATCATAGTATTGAGACAGAATCTCATGAGATTCTAGATCCAGATCCAGAAACCATTCCAAACCAAAGGCCTAAGCCTATATGGGCTCAAAATCTCATTGCTGCAACTAGGGATGCTGGTGGAAATAGAGAAGACAGAAGGAGAACTTAGTCATAGTATCAGAATGAGCATGTTACTCTTTCTCTCACAATTTTTCTCCCTACAGAGTGGTGCAACAAAGTTCCAGGAAAGTGCTACATGATGATAGCAAATGATCAACCACTTGGCCCATAGAAGAAGAAAATTGATCATTCTCTACCTCTTCCATACATAAGAAATGCACAAATTCATCAGTTCAGAGGGAGATTGAGAGGTTCACATGCACTGCTTTAGGATTCTGCTGCACAGAAGAACCATACTGCTGCATCGTGCTTCAAATTGCAACATTTTTTTTACAAGTAATTTTTCTAAGGAGGAAGCTTCTTTTCTTTTAAAGATATCTTGTATTTTATTGTTTTTTATTTTTATTTTGAGGGGGGGTTTCCCATGAGGTTTTCCCCTATTTCCTCGGTTTATTAAGCAACATTTTTTATCTTTTAGATTGTATATGGGTGACTTTTGGTCTTGTTTCCCGGGCCCATAGTTGTCCAAGTTGAGATTCAGGGGGGTGTTAGGATTTATAATCCTCCCTTGTTCAAATTGTCTATTAGATTATATTTTCCTAACTTAGGAGTCATTTAGTTATTATTGGGTCCACTAGTACTATTGGGTCCACTTGTTGTAATGGGGCCACATGTACCAGTCACTAGAGTATGGGGAACACCGACAGAGGATAATTGGATTTGACTGCACCTTCATGTATCAGTTTAGGTGCCTCCTAGACCAATACCTACATTTTAGGATCCACTGGGACTGTCAGCACCAACCTCCTTCAATTGTTCACAAATGGTAATTAGTCAAACTTAGTTATTATTCATTTACATTCAGTTATATATCCTCCAGTTCAGTTAGCACCAGTTATGCATGGTTGAATGTGGAAAGGTGCCAAGTCTTACCAACTTGTCACCTATGTTGATGTAATTGTAACTTCAGAATGTATTCACTTCTATTTCTTATGTATTGTAACCTGATGTTTATTCTGGGATGTATTTATAATGTACTTGAGTCATGTCATGCCCCGAGGTTCCTATCGGGAGTTTTTATAATGTAAACAAGTCATGTCAAGTCAAGGTGGGTAACCCTCCTATTATCTAAGGGTTAAAGTCACCGCAATTTCGAGGCACTAGGGTTATTAGACTCACCTAGTGAAGTCAGCCCTAGTTGGGTTTAGTAAAGTCGAGAATTAGTATAAATAGAGAGCTAGCCTCTCTATTTATAACACACTCACTTACACTTAGTTGTAGCACATAGCTGAGGAAGAGAAAGACACTGGGTAAAGGAAGAAAGAGGTTCCTGCTATTGAGAGATCATCTTACTGTTTTTGGGTTTCACTTTTGGTGTTGATTCTATCTCTGAGGAAGTTCTGGGGTTTTCTCCATTTATGGTTTCCTCAAGGAAAAACACTATGTTCATTGTCTCTTTTGTTTGATTGTTCTTGTTGTTCTCTCAGTTAAAGATCCTAATGTTATGCTAGCTTAATGTTAAAAATCTAACATGGTATCAGAGCTAACCTGAGAAGAAGACACTGTGCAGCTGCAGGAACTAGGGCTTCATACTTTATGGATATCTCTCCATATATTTTAAGAAAAAGAAGGGTGGAATAACTCTCCTCCCTAGGGCGCATCTTTTTGTCGAAGCATAATCCAATTCTGAGGTTTTTTAGTTTTGGACCCAACGCTGCTGCTGAAAATTAGGGCTTTTCACAGAAGTGGAATTTTTTAGTGAGCCTAGGCCTGGATTGATCTCCTCCTCAAAATCAAAGTTAGGGATCAAAATCAAACCATTTGGTTGGATAGAAATCCAGAAAAGCAAAACCCTAATCTATTCCTGAACCAACACTACAGGATTTCAGCTCCAAATCCAGATCCGACATCTTGACCTGGTAAGATATAAATATTTTGTATTTCCATTTGAGGTTCTTAGTTAACATGTCTCATCATACCAAGCTTGATGAAAATATTGAGGGAGCTGATAACTTTCAAGCTTGGAAGTATAGGATCTCCCTGGTCGTGGAAGAAAATGAGTTGGACTCCTATATTAGTGAGGAGCTTCCAGTTCCAGAAGGAGATGAGGCCAAGGCCTTACATAAGAATAAGTTGGTTATGAAAAAGAGGATCATTGTTTATTCTATCAAGGATCACCTCATACCACAGCTGTCCTCCCTCAAGACACCTAAAGCCATGTTTGATGCCCTAACCAAACTATTTGAAGGGAAGAACATCAATCGAAATATGACTCTAAGGAAACAATTGAAGAATGTAAAGATCTATAATGAGGAGACCATCCAGTCATACTTCACAAGGCTCTCTGATATCAAAGAATAGATAGAAGCAGTAGATGAAGAAGTGGAGAATGTAGAAATTGTGACGACAACCTCGAATGGCCTCCCTAGGCCATGGGATTCTTTCATCCAAGGAATCTATGCTAGGAAGAAGTTAGTCAAGTTCAGTAGACTGTGGGAAGAATGATCACAAGAAGAAGCTCGGATAGCAGCTCGAGAAGAAAAGATGGGAAGTGAAGATCAAGCTCTCATAGTACACTCCAGGAAAGTAAGAATGGAAAATCATCATAACCAAGGTAAGAATTCTCATAAAAAAAACAATCCTATAAGAAGGGATCCATCCAAACTCAGATGTTATACATGTGATGAAATAGGACAGTTTGCTAGAAAATTTCCCATGAATAAGAATGGATCCAAGAAGAAGAAGAAATCCAAAAGAAGACATCATGCTCACATTGCTGAGGATGATGATCCTCCCAGGAAGAGAGTAAAACAAGAAAGTGAAGACTCTTCAAGTGAAGATGAATATGACTCGATCTCCGCTCTCATGTGAACTGTCACTCATGGAATCAAAGATTGGATTATTGACAGTGGGGCTTCCAAACACATGACAAGTTTCAAGGAATCCTTCAAGAAAATATCCGAACATAATTCACCCCATAAGGTGAAACTTGGGGATGACTACCAATATCCCATAAAAGGTAGTGGTGAATCCTCCTACAAGCTAGACTTCGGAAAGTCTATGAAGATGAAGGATGTCTTGTTTGTACCAAGACTAAAGAAGAATATTCTAGCCATATCGTCACTGGATGAAAAAGGCATGAGGGTTGCATTTGTAGATGGCAAAGTCCTCATGTGGTCAAGAGGAAATAGTATTGACCATGCAATAGTGATTAGAGAACAAGAAGGAGGATTACACAAATTGAAGGGCCATCTAGAACAAGATTTGGTCCATGACACAATAGAGCCAAATGAACTTTGGAATAGAAGGCTTGCACATGTGCATTACAAAGCACTACCACTTGTAAGAAAATATGTTGAAGGTCTTCCATAAATTCAATCAAAATGTGAAGGGGTCTGTAAAGGATGTGCGAAAAGAAAGAATACAAAGAAGACATTTCGAAGTAGTGAGAGCAAGGAAAAAGGAATCTTGGAAATCATCCTCTCCGGTGTATGCAAACCAATGTCATCAAGTTCATTAAGCGGGTACGTATACTATGTTTCTTTCATTGATGACTTTTGTAGGAAGACATGAATTTACTTCATGAAGAACAAAGCTGAATTTTTCAGCAAGTTCAAGGAATTCAGATCTTTGATCGAAAACCACACAGAAAAGAAGATCAATACCTCTCGATCAGATAATGGCGGAGAATTCACATTAAATGAATTCAAAGACTTATGCAAAGAATCAGGGATTAAGAGGGAGTTATCCAATCCATATAATCCACAACAGAATGGGGTTGTAGAGAGGAAGAATAGAACTATCATGGAAGATACAAGAGAAATGCTTCATGATCAAGATCTTCCCATGCATCTATGGGCAGAAGCTGCCAAAACAACGGTGTATGCACAGAACCATACTCCACACAGAGTACTTAAGAATAAGACACTCGAAGAAGTATTTTCCAGCAAGAAACCAGAAGTCAGCCATCTCAAAATATTCGGCTGTCTAGTATACATACACATTCCAAAAGAGAAGAGAACAAAACTAGATCCTTCAGGAAAGAAGGGTATATTTGTGGGATACTCTGAAATCTCGAAGGCTTACAGAATATACTTCCAAGGATTCAAGAAGATCGACATCAGTAGGGATGTGACATTTGACAAAGACACAGCTTACAACAAATTCAGAAAGAGACTTGCTGAAGATCCTGAAGAAGCAAAAGCATAGAATTCATGATACAACCATGAACAAAGAAATTCAAGAAGGAGATCGAGAATTTGAAGAACCACAAAGACCTGTAGATCCACCTCAAGAGAAGAATCCTCATAAGAGGAAACTTGCTTGGGTATGAGAAATTATCCAAGGTGTGGAGAAATATGGGGCTCCAAAAGAGAATCACAGAGAAAGAAAGAGAACCAGATCCTGCTCCGGATATGTAGCTTTACTATGTGACTTATCAATGAAGAACCTTCCAATTATGAAGAAGCAGTAGAATGGAAAGAATGGAAGGATTCCATGATCAAAGAGTATCAATCGATCATGTAGAATGATGTTTGGGATGTTGTCCCAAGACCAGAAGGGAATTCGGTGGTAACTTCCAAATGGATCTACAAGATCAAGCATGCTACATATGGTAGCATAGAGAAATATAAGGCAAGATTCGTGGCTCGTGGTTTCTCACAGAAAGAAGGAATAGACTATGAAGAAACCTTTACACCTGTAGCCAAATACACTTCCATTAGATCAATACTTGCTATGGCTGCAGTGATGAAATGGAAGATACACCAAATGGATGTCAAGACTGCTTTCTTGAATGGTGTAGTGGAAGAGGAAGTGTATGTAGAATAGCCACTCAGTTTTGAGACACATGACAGGGAGTCCCATGTGTACAGATTGAAGAAAGCCCTGTATGGTTTGAAACAGGCACCCAGGACATGGTACGACAGAATTGATAGCTTTCTATCCAGTTTGGGATTTACCAAGAATAAAGCAGATTCCAACCTTTACTACAAGGTTGAAGATGGCAACCCAATGATGCTCCTACTGTATGTAGATGATCTGTTTGTAATAGGTATGGATGGGTTGATTACTGATACGAAGAGAAAGCTTGCTGCCAAGTTCAAAATTAAGGACTTGGGTATGATGCATTATTTTCTAGGTATGGAGGTGTGACAGAATATAGATGGAATCTCCCTTGGACAAGGGAAGTATGCAATAGAGATCCTGGAGAGGTTTGGTATGATGGACTGCAAGGCCATGAACACACCTATGGCATCGAACCTGAAGCTATTGAGTGATGCTTCATCAGAGACGGTTGATGCTACGATGTATCGTCAGATGGTTAGGTCCTTGATGTACCTGACAAACACGAGACCAGACATTTGATTTGCTGTGAACACCTTGAGCCAGTTCCTGACAGATCTGAGACATGTTCACTTGATTGCTTGAAAGCATATTCTGAGGTACCTAAGGGGTACAATTGATTATGGGCTCGGGTACGAGGTGAATCATAAGATTAACCAGGGGGGTTATGTTGATTCAAATTGGGTAGGCAATACCATTGATAGGAAGAGCACTTCAGGGTCCTGCTTCAGTATGGGATCAGGTGTGAACTCTTGGTTTAGGAGGAAGCAATCCAGTGTGGCACTAAGTACAACTGAAGCAGAGTATGTCGTAGCTTGTTCAGATAGTTGTGAGGTAGTATGGCTACAGAATCTACTATCTAAATTATTTTATCTCTAGATGGATGCTACTTGTATACATTGTGACAATTAGAGTTGCTTGAATTTGTCAGAGAATCCAGTGTTCCATGACAAGTCGAAGCATATCGATATCAAGTATCACTATATCAGGGATATGGTGCAGAGGGGAGTAGTGAATCTCTAGTATGTTGTGATGGAGGAATATATAAATAATGTGTTGACAAATCCATTGGCTAGGGTGAATTTCGAGTACTTCAAGGAGAATCTTGGTGTTCTCTAGATTGAGGTTTCCTCCAAGGGGAAATGATCAGACCTAGAGCTGTTCTGACATGGTGAGAGGATTGGTTCCTTCCATGGTTAGATGTAAGGGCTAATCCATTCTGTCATCATGAGAGGATTGGTTCCTTCCATGTCAGATGTGAGTGCTGAGCAATTCTGATGTGACTATAGGATTAGTTCCTACATGATCAGAAGTAAGCACTGAATGCCATTCTTGGAATGGAGGCACCTGGTCAGTTACCAGGTATCTTAGTCTAGGACTGGGGGCCATTCCGATTTGACTGTAGGATTGGTTCCTACATGATCAGATGTGAGTGCAAGCCCTTCTGACATTGGTTGTCAGATGTAAGTGCAGATCCCTTTCAGCATGAAGGATTGGTTCCTTGCATGGTCGAATATAAGTGCTAAGCCCTTTTGACATTGGTTGTCAGATGTAAGTGCAGAGCCTTTCAGCATGGATGATTGGTTCATCGCATGGCCGAGTGTAAGTGCTGAGCCTTTTCGACATTGGTTGATAGATGTGAGTGATGGGCCTTTCTGACAGGGTTGTGGGAGGTGTTCCCACATGGTCATATGTGAGTGCTGGGAATGCCTTTCTGATATGATTATAGGATTGGTTCCTACATGATCAGATATAACTATTGGGCAGGCCATTCTGAATTAGGGTCAGATATAAGTGCTGGAAGAAGAACTACAAGGAGGCTAGGCCTACAACTAGCATGAAAAAGGGATGGCTCTGTAGAAATTCCTGTGACGAGAAGAATCATGAGATAGCGCCCATGAAGATCCAGTGATGATGATCCAGCAGAGATGATCCAGATCGAGGGATGATCCAGATGCAAATGAAGATGAATTGAAGATGAAGATGACTTGAAGATAGAGATGACTTGAAGATGAAGATGATGAGGACTCGATGATGATCCAGATAATACAGAGAAGAAGACTTGTGCTGATAAATTGTGTCAAGAGAATACCTTCCTAGTTAGGAGGTAGTGTTGATGTAATTATAACTTCAGAATGTATTCACTTGTATTTCTTATGTATTGTAACCCAATGTTTGTTCTAAAATGTATTTATAATGTACTTGATTCATGTCATGCCTCGAGGTTCCTATCGGGAGTTTCTATAATGTAAACAAGTTAGGTCAAGTCAAGGTGGGTAACCCTCCTATTGTCTAAGGTTTAAAGTCCTCGCAGTTCTGGGGCACTAAGGTTATTAGACTCACCTAGTGAAGTCGTCCCTAGTTGGGTTTAGTCAAGTCGGGAGTTAGTATAAATAGAGACCTAGCATATCTATTTATCGCACACTCACTCACACTCGGTTGTAGCACATAGCTGAGGAAGAGAAAGACACTGGGGCAAGGCAGAAAGAGGTTAGTACTGTCAGGAGATCATCTTACTATTTTTGGGTTTCACTTTTGGTGCCGATTCTATCTCTGAGGAAGTTGCGGGGTTTTCTCCATTTATGGTTTCCCTGAGGAAAAACATTGTGTTCATTGTCTCTTGTGTTTTATTGTTGTGCTTGTTGTTCTCTCAGTTAAATATCCTAATGTAATGCTAGCTTAATGTTAAAAATATAACAACCTACCACTGCAGTTAGGCTGGTTTTATTGATTGTAACTGATTGAAAGACTGGATTAGACATCTAGAGTTAGCTTGTTGAACTCTGATAGTGATTTAGACACTTCTAGTTAGAATGCAGATAGTCTTGAGTTGGTATATTCGAATTCATTCCTCATGATTCAAATTCTCCTTTATGTAACACTGTTGTATATTGCTGGGATTAATGAAGTTTATACTGTAATTATACTGAGCAATTATTGTCCTTTTCCCATGAGATTTGTTTTTTTTCCAGTGGGTATTATTCATTCCTTTTCACTACAAATAATTATGAGTCTAATAGCACTCATTTCCTGAAGATCAATGGTATATTAATTCTAACACCATAAACTTACAAGGATATTTTGAGACACTTACATAATGAATCTTGTGATGAGTAAAAAAAATGAAATGTAGAAAATTGAATGGCGTTTCCAAATATATAATTTTGTTTCTATTGAAAATGTTCTTAACTATCTAAATTAAGATATTTTGACTGGAACATTTTATTTTTGGGACAAATGATAAGGTATATGTTTTTGTGGGTGCAACATTTGAGTGCCTAATTAATGGAATCAACTTACAAAAACTGGTAGATATATAGAGAACATATAGTACTAGTGAACTATTATTTTTCGAAATATATATATATATATATATATATAAAGTGATCAAACCTCAAAAAAAGTATGTCAATTGTGGGTGCAACATTTGAGTGTCTTAATGCAATTGTTTGGAAATAGGTTTTTTAGAGCATGTAGAGGTCAGTGTTCTTTAGTGCACCATACGATTTTTGTTCAAAATGGTTGAGAAATGAAAGAGTTATGGATGAAACACTAACAATGTGTTTTTTGAGTTGAGGAGTGAAATCACAAGATAAATAAGAAAAATATATATATCTTGCTAAAAATTACATATTTGGAATATGCAAAAAAAAAGATACATGTTTCTAAAATTTCATAAAAAATGGAGGTGTGCAGCATACTATAACCAATGGATAAACACAAGCATATTGAAAATTTGGATGTAATGCTCAATTATCCATGGTTTATTGTACTCCAAGATATTGTCATGGTGAATCTAAAGAAAAGTATGAATAAGACACATATGCATAAGAATGTGACACCAGCATGGGTGGAGGCTTGACCATAGTGGCACTAAACACGCTCGCATTTTGTTTAAATTCAAATTTATGTTCCTGCCAAGGATAAACATGCCTGTGTTATATTAATGAAAAACATGCACATGTTTTGTAAGACTATAATGTGTGCACATTGTTGAAGCCTATAACTTTACATTTGATTACTTTTCCAATTATAAAAATATTTTTATTACTTTATGTCCCCCTCAACCCCCCTCTTCCCCCTAACTCTAACTAACCCCCCCTCCTTCTCTCCCTA
>LPNX011000008.1:672266-688322 GCA_001517045.1 Pseudotsuga menziesii
CAACTAACCCACACCCCCTATCTATTCCCCAAACCTATCACTCTCTCTCTCTCTTTCTCACACACAAACACATAGACACAAAAATCCACAGGTCACCCCATACCACTAATACCCCCCATCCACTCTATCACTCTCTCTCACACACAGACACACACATCCGTATGTCTCCCCTTACCTTTAACTATTATAATTATTGTGCAATTAGATTGAATTATTATGTAGTGTAAAGGAATCAATAATACACACTGAACAAAACAAATCTCACAGAAAAAAGAAAAGTATTGCTCAGTGTAATTACAGTATAAACTTCATTAATCCCAGCTTAATCCCAGCAGTATACAATGGTGTTACATAAAGGAGAATTCGAATCATGTGCATAATATTTGAATATACTAACTCAACATGACAGACTGGCTAACTAGAAGTGTCAAAATCACTATGAGAGTTCACTGGGCTAACTCCATATGTCTAATTCAGTCTCTCCATCAATTATAATTAGTTAAACTAGTTGAACTAAAGTGGTAGGTGAGAGGTGGGTGAGAACTAATGCCTCCCCACATGAATCCATGCGATACTAGCGCTAACTGAACCAGAGGACTTCTAACTAAATGTAACTAGAGAATAACTTAACTTGAATAGTTACCAACTACCAACAACTGAAGAAGGTTGGTGGTGGCACTCCCAGCGGCTCCTAAATTGTAGGAATTGGTCTCAGAGGCACATAAACTGATGCATGAAGGTGCGGTCAATTGCAGTTAACCTATACATGTGTTCCCCAAACTCTAGTTACTGGTACTAGTGTCACCCTTATCCCAAGTGGACCCAATGGTACTAGTGGGACCAATATTAATTAATGACTCCTAAGTTAGGAAAATATAATCTAATAGACTAGTACGGACAAGGGAGGATTTTAAATCCTAACACCCCCCTTAATCCTAACTTGGATAACTATGGGCCTTGGAAACAAGGCCACAAGTCATCCATTAAAACCTTAAAGAATTAAAAAATGTTGCTTAATAAACCAAGGAAATAGGGGGAAACCTCATGGGAACACCCCCCCCCCCCTCAAAATAAGAAGGAACATGAAAATACAAGTTTTGAATAAAAACTACATGAAAATTTTGCTAAAATTTGCAACACTATGCAACAACAAATGCAGTATCTTAGTTCTTTCATATAGCAGCATCCTGAGACTGTGCATGTGAGTCTCTAAATCCAAACTAAATCTTTATTTTTGGAGGAATCTTCCTCTTTGGAAGAAGAAGAAAATGCTCAATCGAATCAGAAATATAAACAATTACAAGATGAAAATTAGACCTGTGTAGAGAAACTGAAATCAACAGATGAGAGAGAAAAAGTTCTTGAGAATTTGAACCATGTGAAGAACACCCAAGAAACTGATATATTTCAGCCTTGAACATCAAACCATGTGAGGTATAATCAGCTCCAAGTGTTGGGAACATGTGTCGAGGTGAATGCAGAATGTCTCCATCTTTACTAGTTATGTGAGGAGATAACCATGTGATAAAATAGAAAGGTAGAGAATCCCTAGGACTATGGAGAGAAAATGATTGAGCTCCATAATATGATATAGCTAAATAAATAACCCATTATTCACAAAATATAATATCATCAAACTCATAAGAGGAAACTAACATCAAATCCCCATCAACAAGTTTGAAAGAGACTTGTGGTACTTGATTTTTCACACCAAAATTGATGAGAACAACTACAAGTATGAATGGAAGCTATTGAAACTTAAAATTCAAACCAATTAATATCAGATCATATCCAAATAATATCATATCAGATCCAAATAATTTCATATCATATCCAAGAGTGTGCTCCACCGAGATGGTAGATGCACAATTTTCTCCTTATTCACAACTCTGTGTATTGGTGCATTGAATCATGTAGGAATTTATTGGAAGCTCAATGAGAGTGAATGGATCAATCCTAAAATCTGATATTATTTCAAAATATCCAAATATCCATAAAATATAATATCAGCAAACTCATAAAAGAATACTTACATCAAATCACCAGCAACAATTTTGAAGGAGAATTGCGGTACTTGATTTTTCACACCAAAATTGATGAGAACAACTACAAGCATGACTCAAGGATCTTGAAAATTAAAAATTGAACCCAATAAGATCATAACAAATCCAATAAGTTCATATTAGATTCAATAGTGTGGAAAAATGGTTCCAAGTGCCCCATTGAAATGGTAGATGCACAGTCTTCTCCATCTTCAACAAAATTCTGAATATTGGTGCATGCAATCATGTAGGAATATGATGGAAGCTCAATATCAAATAGAGTGAGTGGAAAAATCCTAAATCCTGATATTTCTTCCAAATTATCCAAATATTCACAGAACATAATATCAACAAACACATGAGAGAAAACTAACATCAAATCACCATCAACAACTTTGAAAGAGACTTTTGGCACTTGATTTTTCACACCAAACTTGATGAGAACAACTACAAGTATTACTGTAGGCTCTTGAAACATAAAACTTGAACCAAATAATATCATATCAGATCCAATAGTTTGGAACAAATCCAAGTGCTCCACTGAGATGGTGGATCCACAATTTTTTCTTGTTCAAAACTTTGAGTATTGGTGCATGCAATCATGTAGGAATTTGCTGGAAGCTATAGATAAATGAGAGTGAATGGATCACTCCTACAATATGATATTATTTCCAAAAAATACAAAGTATTACTTTTCTACACATCAGAAGCAACATTAGAGAGAGAAATACCAAATTCGTCTTTATTTTCTTATGCAATCATTGATAAACTATGAACATAATTTAAAAATGAAGTATCACCAGAGAATGTTTGCATAGAATGGAAGGAGATTTTTTCTTCAACAATAGATACTTGAATGTATTCTTATTGATCATCCATATGAGAAGATGAGATATCAGAGATCTTATGAAATTCTATAGCAGCAGGAGAAGGAGTCAATCCAATGAGACTTTCTTCAATTCGAATTGACTGTGTGGATGATTCTTCTTCTTCTTCATCTTGAACAACTTCATCAAATAGATTAGAGGATGAGACTTTTGAATAAAGAACTCCTTTTCTACTAGGTGTGCTCTCCAAATTTCTATAATGATCCTCGTTGTGCTTTCCAAAGGTTCTATCCAATTTTGTCCAGAGATCCTTTGGGTATTCAATAGAATCGATAAGGTAGCACAATATTGGAGAAAGGTCATACATATCGTTCCAAAATCTCTATCACCATCATTTATCCATTCATTCTCATATTCATAAGACTCTTTACCAAGGCCAATATATACCTCCTATATATCTTGTCCCTTTAGAGATGAAATCGTCTTCAATTTCCATTATGAATATCTTGTGGATGGAGTAAGAAGAGGAACTGATAATATCAAATCCATATGAAGTTGTACATGCAAAATATCACTACAAAACCAAAAATAATTCACACTATGTAAGAATAAATCCTTCCATCTCGACGTGTACACTTTTTCAGGGTCTGTCACACCTGCACCGCCACTCTAAATGAATCCATAGTTAGGAAGGCACTCTTTGCGAGACTTCTGTGGAAACCCAACTACTTCTGGTGTACAATAGAGATTAGACAGACTCGAAGCTTTCGTGAGGAGGCTATAATACCATATTAGAATTATTGTGCCATTAGATCTTCAGTAAATGTGGAACAATAAAATACTGTTTTTATGGGAAAACCGAATTTAAGTAACGTAAGTGGTCCATAAATGAATAGTAATGTAAAAATGTATTGTATGATAGATGATAAATAATTACATAGGTTTGGGATTTATATAATATCGTCATGCACCTTTTTGTAAAAGGGAATGGCTATTGACTTTAGACAGTCTTTGATTAATAATAAATTAATATTAATATTAATTTATTATTTTATTGTTACATTTCCTTCCCCTTAAGGGAAGCTTTGTCCTCAAAGCTTCATGGACAACAATGTCGAGTTTTCTTGAACTATCATCTTGGGATCCCTTGCAACACTTGATGAAATAAGATGATATGAGTTACAAATTCCCCAGGAGAATTGTCGCATTGTATCTATTGTGGTCCATCCCAGATCTATTTTGATTGGACCTATGAGATCTTTTGGGGAATGGGTCATCTCATTTGTTGCTTAGTATGATGAACTATTTGCTTGTCGAAATGAGTCTTTTGTGAATCCTCATTTTGACCCTGTCATTGGTTAAAATGATGATTATAATTGGGATGTATGTAAAGCGCGTGTCTGGTTTCTTTTTCTTCCTTTTGAATTGTGGAGAGGACTTCCTTCACTTCCTTGAATTAATTTCTGGATGCATCTTCCTAGATTTGCGCTACTTTGTTATCCAGTATATTGTTATGATTCTAAATATTTTCAAATATTTCATCTTGTGACTTTATGTATTTTTCTAACTTCTTGATTTGTTTCTCTAGTTCTTGATTAAGATTCTTTGGACCCTAGTTTTCTTCCTTTGAGGTCTTCACTGGAGTGTTCAATCTTACTACCGTGTTTCAGTTTTTTAATCTTTGTAATTAGTGTTTTTTTATGATTTCGTAGCCAAAAAATTTCTTCTGTATTGCTAGATAACACAATGTTGATTTTTTTCATTTCCAACTTATGTGTCTTCTTAATGTCGTCATATTGTTGCTGGAGTTTTTCCTTCTCTTGCTGAAGTTGACATAACTCGAAGTCTTCATTTTCTCGCTTTCTATGGACGTGCTCCAACTCATTATATTCATCCATGATGAGTTTGTTTAAATGATTTATTTGTTCTTGTAACTCTTCATATCAACAATCAGTTGATTCATTGTCTGCAGTTTGCGATAAGGGGACTATCACTGATAAATCATGTAGCGTTATTTTCTTCTTCTCATCGAAGAAGTTGATGCACTTATTTTTTACAATGATGGAGAATGTTCCTAGTGTTTCCAACCAGTTATAACCCAACATTATGTCGATGAGATGGTCATCTATATCCGTGATGATGAATTGCAAAATGATAATCATCGATTTGTAATGGTACTTATATTTGATCTTTGTTTGAATCATTCTTCATTGATTCTTGAACTTGTACTTGATTTGCGACATCAATTGTCATGTCCCCATCCCTCTTACCGACGAAGAGGACGCGACCAACACCATGCATACGGTCAAACAACCCCATGAACATAATCAAAAGAAATCAATGCTGGAATAAGAACTTACAAGCATACACAGATGCAGAATGAATCAACATTCAACGGAAGCAATACACATACATTTCCAGCATAAAACATGTTCATCATAATTCATTATACAATAGATTACATTGCAGAGAAGAAACAGTCAGTAGCACTTATCTTTCGATGAAGAATCCTGCAACCAGCTACGTCGCTGCAACGTTCCACCCAACCATAGGCCAGCGTGCTCATCAATCTCTCAGCACACTGCCACCCCCAAGATGGGCATGATTCCTCCCAGGATAAGGGTCAATGCAGGCTTACACATAACCAAGGGACACAATCAGCAAACCAACACCACTGGGTTTACCAGGCCATCAACAGATCGGCCAAGCCAGCACAATCCAAGGGACAACCACTACATACCAGCAGCAAAACAACCCTTCACAACCCTGTGAAGAAGCAAAGACAACCAAGGATAATCCCAAACAAACGATGAGCATAGCTCAAGCCCACAAGGCAACACAGAGTTGTTCTTGGCCCTACCGTGGCCAAAACAACTCGGCTGCAACCCCAAAACTAGGGTACTCCAGCAGCCACAAACACACAATGAATGATAGTAACAATCCAGAGTCCCAAAATAGGGAAACTCAACCAACAGTTTGGAAATCCACAGTGGCCCAAACGAATTTGAGCACCACAGTCAACAAAACGTGGGGAAGACAGCAGCCCCAAAACATAAGCAGTGAGCATGGCTCACAACATGGGAAAATGACCCCAAACAGTCTGTGCGTGAGGGAACTTTCACCATACCACAAAACATAGAGGAAAACATATACGCGGCCACAAATTAGTAAGGAAACTTACACACCGTCCCTGAGTGTAGAAATGGCTCTTGCACCCGAAAACCCTGAGTGATAGCCACGATTTCACCCATTCCCTGCGTGAGGAAAACCAACCTACACGTGAGGAGAAACAACTTCACCTATGCACGCGAATCAACCATCGTGAGGAAACAGAATAAAAAATCCCCTATGTGTGCGAATGAACAGAACGACGATGCACAGGAGGAAGCTGAACTCCTGTCTGCGTGAGACATCCACAGACCAAATCCTGCGTGAGGATTAACAAGCAATTGGGAGAATCAACAGACCATAATCCTGAAGGTTGGAAAACATGGGGAAGAAGAGTGAATGCAGTCATGGGTGGAGTGGGCGTGTGGGAAAGGGACTGACAGTCCTGCCACCCCTCTCCCAAAGACAATAACTGCCTCAACCACCAGCAGCCATTCAGCAATAACTCCCCAACTAACAAAACAATCAATAAAGAGGTTGGATAAGACAAGAAAGGTGGCAAACACACAAGGTAGTAACACATGGGTTTCCCCCCCCCCATAAACCAAGGTTTGACATCCCCCACCCCTTATCCTTTGGAACCATGCCCTTTTCATTCAATGTTGCACTACCGTAGCTGGTTGTGGTTTATTTTAATTGATGTGCGTATTTACATGATGTCGAATTATAATGTGCCAAATGGCACGATAAACCATCGGCAACTATCCCCATTTTCGAAACACACACACAACCAAATCGATGGTGGGGATTTTGCCTTGAGCTCCTCACCGCGATTAATTACAATATATACATCATGCAAACGGGGTCAAAACTGGGGACATTACATTCCCCTCCCCCTTGGAGTAACACCGTCCTCGATGTTCCATTACATATATATACAATACATATATAATTGCACATCAAAATTTCAAAATTGCAGATTTGTCCCACGTCCAATCATTTACTTTGAACATTCAAGACCAAGCTCCCTGGCTTCCATGGAATTCTCCTGCTGGTTCTCAGCTTCTAGCTGATCCCGAAGTCTAGGAACCTTGCGGCTATTTCCTTCATCATGTTCCCTCATTGGGTAGTCCCGGCGTAAATGATGTCCTCCACATCTCCAGCATCTCACTGGCTGCTTCATCTTTACCTGCTCAATTTCCTTTGAGTCTTCATGCCTGGACCGTTTCCTATCGGGTCGCTTGGACAATTGTCCCATTGCTGATCCACCTTCCTTTCCTTTGCCGATTGCTCACAGAAGGATTTTCACCTCCCTTTGCAAACCAATAGAGTCTTGCAAAATCTGGTGGTTCATTTCACTCTGCCTCTTCTGTATCTTGAGCATCTCCCCAAGATTCTCTTGGGTCTTGGCAATCACTTGAAGGAGACTTCCAGCTAAGTCCAACAACTTTTGATCTGCTGCCATGATCAATGTGCACCACCTGGTTTTTCCTTTCTCACCCAATTGGCATGACAGTCCAAGCGTCATCAATGAGGCTTTCATATTCTTCATGCCTTCCCAACAGGAACATGAGCTCATTCATGTCCATTCCTGGGCAGGGAATTAACTATTCCAGCATTCACAAATTTACTTAAGCAAATACATACATTTCATTCTCAATCATACATGCATTCAACAATCCTTTGTTTTCACAATGCATAAACACACACACACACACACACACACACACATATATATATATATATGTAATCAAAAGGCAAGAGAGAGCAGTAAGATTTTTTCCCCTCTTTGTTTTGTTCCATCCTGGAACCCACATCACTGCAGTGGTTTTTTATGCTCTCAGCCTCTTTCACTTTACCGTGAATGCTGGACCAATCTCTCTTGGTCATGACACTTAGTGTCTTTGGTCTATTCCAGACCTCTAAACCATGGAGTCTCTCCACATGGTTTCTCTCGGCTGCTAGGAATCCCTCGTCTCACTAGCACCTTTTTCAATACCGCTCATTCTGAGGTTTCCAGGACAATCACATGTCCACATGCACCCCTAGGATGCTCTCATGGTCCTCACTCCCAGCGATACCTATATCCAAACATTGAATAAATTCACATGTTTAGTTTATTCACATCAGTTTTATCTTGCTCTAGAGATAAACATCATAACCAATCATATACACATGTATATTCATAAGCAAAATAATCCAATACTTATCTATATTGTGTGTTTCCTCGTTCATCCATAGGATCCTGCTTCGCTTTGCAAGCCTTGGGATCGCCTATGGACTTAGATGTTAGGTCAGCACGGCGGCTGCTCCACAACATCAAATATTTAATGTCCAGCCAGTACATTCTCATGTCGACTGGGCTTGGAACTTTATCATGACTGTTTCCAGGTCTAGGATCTACTATGGATCCCCAGGCATATCACAACCCATCATACACTTATACCACCATACACTTATATCAACATACACTTATATCAACAATAACCATTACTCTGTAACCCCTCACAACAACCATTTACCATTTTAGCTTTTACCTTTTACCTTTATCCTGTCAACACAAGCAACACAAGCAATGCAAGCAAACTCATTAGCGTTAATGCTCAAAAACTGTAATCACATTTCTCATCATTCACTATCAAGTATTGAGACACCAGGAGTGTGTCCACTCCCTAGAGTGTAATCAATATCGACAACCCTTTCATGACTCAACATCAGAAAAGTGTGCACTCTTCTCCAGTGTGTGCCATGTAGGCCCTATTCATACTCAAGCGATCGGTCATCATGGAAATAAGATCAAACGTGTTCTGCATATGGAATTTAACAATTAAACATGCATATTCTTAGCAAGGGTCACAAAACACTTATCCATTTTCCGTCGCAGTATGCCTTTGTTAAGGAGGGATGGAGGCTCCTTAACAGTCCCTCAGTTTGCCATCCCAACTCCTTTTTACATTTCCCATTCACACATGGCTTACCAACATAACCCATACCATCTCACTCATGTTGTTACCAAACATGCAGTGCAGATGAGACATTTCCAGAATGTCCAATGGCGTTTCACCCGAAACCCATTTCCAAGGGAAAACATTCCCATGAAGTTTGGCTTCTGCAGGCCATCACCATGGTCTTCCTACAGTGTGTACCCTTGACACATTCATCAAATAGCCAAACAGTCAATCATCACCTGATACTACAATCCAAATTGATCGTTCCATAACCAAGCAATGGCATTAACAACCAAATTCAATAAGAATTTGCAATTCTATCTACTACAGAAATTGACTTGTTCAATTGTGGGTCTCTTGTAAGCTGCACTACTATGCCCCTTACAATTTTATGCTTACTATCATAACATGAATACCCACTTACCCTATGTCCCTCCTGACACAATCTTATACAAGCCAACAATGATTAGCAGACGTTAGTACTTTCTTAAATCCGAAATCCACAATTCAAATTTAACACCCATTGTGCATATCAACTATTTTCATAGCCATGAGACTTCTTCTCATAAATGGTAGATTCTGGCATTGGTTAGGGTCTTACCTCTCAATTCCATGCTCGAAATAATCTACCTGAAACATAAGTTTCAACATCCAACACAAGCTTATGCAAGCCAGTAGTGACTAGTAGTTGTCAGCAGTTCCTTAAATTTGATATTCACAATTCAAATTTAATAAGCTCTTTCACATGGTAGATTTTGGCATTGGTCAGGGTCTTACCTCTCACTGCCATGCCTGAAATAATCTACCTGAAACATGAGCTTCAATCAACCAAACACTTGGTAAGTTTGGATGCATATAGCCTTTTCATTGCTACAACCATCACTGAAGCATTTTCAAAATTTATAAAATTCAAATACTTTCAGCGGTTAGTCACATCAACATTACCAAAACTCATTTACTTCATGCAATCATCATCATACTAACATTTTAAAGGCATAGTCACATCATTCATGCAATTAAATGAAATGTTTAGATACTCCCTACTTCACAGGTGTATCATTCATACCACCTTGCTCTTCCATAGAGCATTTCTGGCGGCCAATTGATCATGACTATCCTGCATTCATAAAAACCTCTAAAATGATTCCTGAATTATCATCAATCCACCATTTCAGTCATTAGTTAGTCCGCATATCACATGCATTCATGTAATACATCACAACATTGCACCTACACTTATGCAATCAATCATTCACACCCTTCATATGCATACATCCAATGCATAACTACAAGATTCATAAAATCTTCTTAATGCATGTCCATTCAACGCTACCTTGCACTGATTATGCATTCAACCATACCATGGCCTAACCACGACTACCTCATATAGGATGCATTATTATAATCAAGATCATCAATACTTCTTTCCTTGGGCTACTAAGCTCAATCAACATATACAGGAATAACACCTTTCTATATTCAAATATCCACACGGTATGAGGTCTCTTACCTGTACCAATCCATGGAATTTGTCATAAGCAAATTCTTACCTGCATGGGTCGTACTTACACCCTTGATATGACCAATTTGGTTGGTCCTTTGCAGGAGTTTGTAGAATTTGCTCACCAACTTTTGTCCTGGACTTGTTGCTTTATCCCTTCTCCATAGGGTTGCTGGTCTCATTCATCAACATCAGCAACATACTCATCTAGGTCCATGTCATCGTTGCTTTTGCCACTAATGCAACATCAAAGCAATGATTATCATTAGTGGTTCATTATATATATATATATATATATATATATATATATATATAATTTCCAATATTCTTACCAACATGCAATATCCTATGCATGCCATACATATCCTCATGCATTTCAAGCATAAACTTAGGAAATGTAGTTATAATCAGCAAGATAGAGTTTTAAGGAAACTTCCCTTTTCAAGTCTTTCATCTTGGCATGGAACTACTCTTCCATACATCAGCTGATTGACTTCATAGTCCTTGCTACCCCTGGGTATGCACTGTCCAGACTTGTCCATTTGATAGCAGCGGCCATCATTAGCACTTTGCTACCCCATGCTCAGATTCTGGTTACTTATCCTTATTCCCCACTGGATAAGCTTTCCAACGCCTATCCATATGATTCATTCCGACCTCGGGTGTGAAAATCATGCCACTTCTAAGAATGAGGACTTTCTCCAAATCTTTGCATTTGTATTACACGCACATCTATACTTTGGTTGCCAACTTCAGCCACCTCACTTCCGTTGCACCGTTCATCTTTTATGAATTTTGGGTTTAACTGATTTTCCCAATACATAGAATTTTCCTTTCATAAGAACGACTGTCTCAGAGGACGATGGGGGTCAAGGGGGCTTGCCCCCTTAAATCCACTAAAAACCACTGAAAATTCCTTTGAAAAAAAAACATCTGAAATTCCCACTGGAAAGTAGTCGAAATCTGCTGGAGATCCCACTAAAACCACTGAGAAATCCCCTTTGAAAAACTCAATTCTCTTTGTGTAGAATCAGATCTCAGACCACTAATCCTTCCGCAACGGTGGCTCTCGGAAGGCTTCCCCTTCCACAACGATGGCTCTCGGAAGGCTTTCAGCTTCCACAATGGCGTTGACAGTCTTTCTAGTCGAAAGCCGAAATGCTTTCGCTTTCGCAATGGTGGAAGCTCATTCACTTTCTTCTTCTGACGATCAATATTTTCGTTATTTAGAAAAATTTCAAACTTTCTTTTACCGCGTCGCCTGTCGGTGGTCTTTCTACATCGGAAGCTTTAGAGCCTTTCACTTCTGCAGAATCGGCAGCTGAATCCCTTCCGCAGCCGCAACGGCAGCGCACAAACCACTTTCTCTTCCGATTGGCGGCCGTTTACGTAGCAAAATTTTCAACTTGCGGCGTCGGCAGTTCTTCCACATCGGAAGCCAAATGACTTTGGCTTCCGCAACGACGGCTCACCAAAGACAAACTTCTTCCGATCAGCCGCGGACACTTAGAAAATTTCTATGATTTTCTTCTGCATTGCCGGTAATTGGATGGCTTTTCCGTCGGGCATCGAATCGTTTCCCCATCCACAACGGCGGCACACAGAGCCTTATCTCCTTCTGGCGACAATCTTTTGTCATCGGAAGACTTGTTCCTTTGGCTTCCGTAATGGTGGAACACCAACCTGAACTTCTTCTGATTGGCAGCTCTTCCACTACGACGGACGGGAGATTTCCAACTCTTCCGCAACATCAGAAATTCTTTCACATCGGAATCCAAATGACTTTGGCTTCCGAAACGGTGGACTGGAAACCGCTTTCTCTTCCGCAACGTCGGACTGTCAAACCATTTTCTCTTCCGAAGGACGTCAAAACACTTAGAAAATTTCCGCAATTTTCTTTCCCTATCGGAAGACTTGGTGGTTTGGTCTTCTGCAACGGCGGACGGGAAACTAATTTCTCTTCCGCAACTACGGAAGTCGGAACCACTAAACCCTCCAATGACCCGACTGTCAACACTTAGGAAATATTTTGGAAGTTTGCTGTCATCCATTACTGATCCCTGCTGGGCAGAAGGCAATTCCACGCTCTGTCAGTTGCTCCATCTTGGCCCATAGAGGCCCATTGTTGCAACCTTAGATCTGATACCATGCTGTCACGTCCCCATCCCTCTTACCGGCGAAGAGGACGCGACCAACACCATGCATACGGGAAAACAGCCCCATGAACATAATCAAAAGAAATCAATGCTGGAATAAGAACTTACAAGCATACACAGATGCAGAATGAATCAACATTTAGTGGAAGCAATACACATACATTTCCAGCATAAAACATGTTCATCATAATTCATTATACAATAGATTACATTGCAGAGAAGAAATAGTCAGCAACACTTATCTTTTGATGAAGAATCCCGCAACCAGCTACATCGCTGCAACGTTCCACCCAACCATAGGCCAGCGTGCTCATCAATCTCTCAGCACACTGCCACCCCTGAGCTGGGCATGATTCCTCCAAGGATAAGGGTCAATGCAGGCTTACACATAAGTAAGGGACACAATCAACAAACCAACACCACTGGGTTTACCAGGCCATCAATAGATTGGCCAAGCCAGCACAGTCCAAGGGACAACCACTGCATACCAGCAGCAAAACAACCCTTCACAGCCCTGTGAAGAAGCAAAGATGACCAGGGATAATCCAAAAATAAATGATGAGCACAGCTCAATCCCACAAGGAAACATAGAGTTGTTCTTGGCCCTACCATGGCCAAAACAACTCGGTTGCAACCCCAAAACCAGGGTACTCCAGCAGCCACAAACACACAATGAATGATAGCAGCAATCCACAGTCCCAAAATAGGGAAACTCAGCCAACAGTTTGGAAATCCAAAGTGGCCCAAACGAATTTGAGCACCATAGTCAACAAAACGTGGGGAAGACAGTAGCCCCAAAACACAAGCAGTGAGCACGGCTCACAACATGGGAAAATGACCCCAAACATTCTCTGTGTGAGGGAACTTGCACCAGACCACAAAACACAGAGGAAAACATATACGCGGCCACAAATTAGTAAGGAAACTTACACACTGTCCTTGAGTGTAGAAATGGCTCTTGCACCCAAAAACCCTGTGTGACAGCCACGATTTGACCCATTCCCTGCGTGAGGAAAACCAACCCGCGCATGAGGAGAAACAGCTTCACCTATGTGGGCGAATCAACCATCGTGAGGAAACAGGATAAATAATCCCCTATGTGCGCGAATGAATAGAACGATGGTGCATAGGAGGAAGTCAAACTCCTCTCTGCGTGAGACATCCACAGACCAAATCCTGCGTGAGGATTAATAGGCAATTGGGAGAACCAACAGACCATAATCCTGAAGGTTGAAAAACGTGGGGAAGAAGAGTGAATGCAGTCATGGGTGGAGTGGGTGCATGGGAAAGGGACTGACAGTCCTGCCACCCCTCTCCCAAAAACAATAACTGCCTCAACCACCAGCAGCCATTCAACAATAACTCCCCAACTAACAAAACAAGCAATAAAGAGGTTGGATAAGACAAGAAAGGTGGCAAACACACAAGGTAGTAACACATGGGTTTTTTCCCCCCATAAACCAAGGTTTGACATCCCCCACCCCTTATCCTTTGGAACCATGCCCTTTTCATTCAACGTTGCACTGCCGTAGCTGGTTGTGGTTTATTTTAATTGATGTGCGTATTTACATGATGTCGAATTATAATGTGCCAAATGGAATGATAAACCATCGGCAACTATCCCCATTGCCGAAACACACACACAACCAAATTGATGGTGGGGCTTTTGCCTTGAACTCCTCACCACGATTAATTACAATATATACATCATGCAAACGGGGTCAAAACCGGGGACATTACATCAATGTTTATAAAATTTTCCTTTTTGGATGGACAAATAGAAATGGAAAATAGACTTTCATCAAATATCCCATAAACTTTCAGCATCGCCAATGGCACTTTCGTCGGAACATTGAGAAGTCTTTTCTCTGCTTTATTAAAATTTGTCTTTTCCATTTCGCTTGTCTTCTTTCCTAATTTTGATTTGTTCTCTTTTCCTTTATATAATAATTGTATTTGATTACTCACTTCTTGTCTTCTTCAATTTTGTCTTGTTTTTATTTAATCTTGTAATTTAATAATTGTACTTAATACAATTATTAAGTAATTATTATAATAATAATAATCATATTTTTTTTTCTTTTTGAAGATTGATAAATACTTCTTGTAGATTGGGTGGTTGGGAGGAATGATTGTTACCTTCCCCACCTAAGTTCAAATCCCTCTTGCTTCTTAGTAGAAATTATTATGCACTTTTAGATGTGTTTCCCCTTAAGTTTTGTAAAATGCTATAGATTGGGTGGTTTGGAGGAATGATAGTTACCTCCCCACCCATGTTCAAATATTGTTCTCGTTTTTGTTTGTTTGGTTTTGGAGAATAAACCCAAACCTACTTATTAAGAAACCACGTGTGGTTTTACTTTTACCCTTCTTTTTGTTTTACTTTTACCTTTTTTGGGGGGGTTCTACTTTTAACTCTTTTTGGGGGGTTTTACTTTTACCTCTTTTTTTTTCTCTTAAGGACAAGGTCCTATTTTTTAGGGAACCCCGCTCCGATACCACTAGAACAGTAAAATATTGTTTTTACTGGGAAAAACAATGTAAGTAACGTAAGTGGTCCATAAATGTATCAATAGTAATGTAAAAATGTATTGTATGATAGATGATAAATAGTTACATAGTTTTGGGATTTGTATAAGCTTGCCATGCACCTTTTCGTAAAAGGGAATGACTTTTGCCTTTATATAGTCTTTCATTAATAATAAATTAATATTAATGTAATTTATTATTTTATTGTTACACAAAGAGTGAAATTAGATTGAATTATTATGCAATGTAAAGGATTGAATAATACACACTGAACAAAATAAATCTCACAAGAAACATACAAGTATTACTCAGTATAAACTTCATTAATCCCAATCGTATACAATGGTGTTACATAAAGGATGGATAGGATTTGAATATACCAACTCAACATGACTGACTGGATAACTGGAAGTGTCAAAATCACTATCGAATTCACTAGATTAACTCCAGATGTCTAATTTAGTCTCTCCAGCAGGTATAATTAGTTAAACTAGTTGAACTGATGTGGTAGGTGAGAATTAGGTGAGAACTGATGCCTTCCCACATGTAGCCATGCAATACTGGTGCTAACTAAACTGGAGGACATCTAACTAAATGCAACTGGAGTATAACTTAGCTTGACTAGTTACCAACTACGAACAACTCAAGGAGGTTGGTGGTGGCACTCCCAGTGGATCCTAAATTGTAGGGATTGGTCTCATAGGCACTTAAACTAATGCATGAAGGTAAATTCAATTTCATTTAACCTCTACATGTGTTCCTCGCACTCTAGTGACTGGTACTGGTGTTCTCATTAGCTTAAGTGGAGCCAATATTAATTAATGAATCCTAAGTTAGGAAAATATAATCTAATAGACTAGTATAGACAAGGGCATATTATAAATCCTAACACTAACGCCCCCCCCTCCTCTCTTTATATCTCCCCCCAATATCCCCCCTAACTCA
>LPNX011000008.1:690683-709977 GCA_001517045.1 Pseudotsuga menziesii
CTACAGGTCACCCCATATGACTAAGCCCCACCTACCCCCCTTCTCTCTCTCTCTCTCTCTCTCTTCTCATCCAACTACACCTACCCCTCCCCTCATCACCCTCTCTCTCTCTCACAGACACACATCCCTTATGGTTTTAAAAAAATAACTATGATGAAGAGAGTGGGGGGGTGTTAGAGGGATAAGACTTAAGGAGTGCTTTTTAATTCCCCCTAATCATTGAATGATCCCTTAATGATGGAACCACCTTCTTAAATCCTCCTAAACACTATTTGGGAATAATGTGTACATGTTATAGATGGTAAAAATGTGCACACATTTTTGTTAATAATAGTGCATGCACGTTATTTCTCAGTATAAACAACAACCGTCCCTATCCGAGAAACACTCTATCAGATTGCAAGCATGTTTCACAGTCCATGCACAATTTCAGGTTGTTGACAGCATGTTCATTCTCTTCATCACCAGATTATCACACAAAATTTTGATTTCATTAACCATCTCCATCACAAGTTTCTAAGGATTTCTTGGAGCATGGTATACATTGAGGAGCAAGAAAGAAAGAATGAATTGAGCAAGAAAGAAACCAATATTGGGAAATCTCCCATTGAGGAGCACCATAGAGCATCTCCACCATTGTTTTTCTTGCAATTGAGGAGATAGCAAAGGAAACATTAGCTTGGTCATTGTAGTGGAGTATCTAGGCACAATTGAGCAAAAAAGAAACCAAGCTTGAGGAATATCCCATTGAGAACTACCATAAGGCATCTCCACCATTGTTTTTCTTGCAATTAAGGAGCTATCAAAGGAAACATTTCAGTTCTTATTGTGGTGGAGTATGTAGACACAATTGAGAAAAAAATAAACCAAGCTTGGGGAATCTCTCATTGAGGAGCACGATAGAGAATCTCTACCATTATTTTTCTTGTGATTAAGGAGCTAGAAAAGGAAACATTCCTCCCAATATTCCCCCTAACTTGAGTATCATACATAATTGAGCAAGAAGGAAACCGAGATTGGGAGTCTCCCATTGAGGAGTACCATAGAGCATGTCGACCATTTTTTTTCTTCCATTTGAGGAGAATCAAAGGAAATACTTCATTGGTCATTGTGGTGGAGTATCTAGACACAATTGTGCAAGAAAGAAAACCGGCTTGGGTAATCTCCCATTGAGGGGAACCATATATCATTGATCGGTGTGGTGATGGGAAATTCACACAATCAAGCAAGAAAATCATCAAGGATGATGATACCCAATGAAATCCTTGAAGAAATTAGAGAAAAGAAAAGAAATGGCATGACCAATCAAAGACGCTCTATGGACACTCAACCAATTCCAGTTGTAGAGGATGCCACAGTTATTCCTACCAATCCACAACAAAAAAGACAAAATCATTTGCTTGAGGGGCCTTTAGTCTCCATAGTAGTTGAAGAATGAGCACTGCATGGCACTGATCAAGGAGTAAAACTTAGGTGCACATCAAGGCCACCTGAAAGATTTGTAGATTTAATTGGATGTGGGTATAAAAATGACGAAGTTAGAGCATCGTTTAATGGCAAACATATGCTCAAAGAAGATAATTTTTTTCATACCACCCAGGAGGATTTCCAATTGTCACTGTCTGATCAACAACAAGAGACGAAAGAACATTAAGCTCATGTTAAAATTCCAGACCGACCGTGTGATATGGTACAAGGTGTAGTTCCATCTTCCCTTCCTCCGTTAGCAAATTCACGTCGAAGAACTACAAAACATATACAAATCGATGAAAGTATCATTGGTTCGCTTGAAGGTACGTTGTCTAAACATAATATTAGGTATTAATCTCAACATATAGTTGTCAACTATTTTGATTCTAAATGTGATGGAGATAAATGTAGATTATTTATATCGTTATTAAAATCTAGGTCTATGACTATTTTTAGCAGAAACTTAAGGATAAATGATAAATAGTTCTTAACCAACTTCTCATATTGTCAAAAGTTTAGTATATGCATTTAGTATAATTGGAAATAAATCTTGTTCAACGGATCTCAATGCATCTCGTCATCTGTTGTCACAATCAACCGTGAACAAAATTACTAGGTCCCTTCGACTTCTTAAAGGCTACATCCAAACTTGTAGTCTTGGATATCAAAACTCTCCATAGGTATTTTTATAGAAGAGAACAACTTGAATCTGGTAAAACAGATGTTTGGAACTTCATTGGCAGGTTTCCACGCTCCAATATGAAGCTCATCGATGCGGTAAAGGGACTGGTGCAACAGTTTTGGCGTGACAATGGTAGACCTTCATTCAAACAAAAAGATGTACCAAATTGAGAAGGGGTTCAAGGGATAGTGAGCCCCACATTAAAAATTTTCTTGACATGACAAAAACATAATCATATAAGAGATTTAGGCATGAATATCATGGACTTAACTTGGGCCAAATATCCTTTGAGAAATGCAAACCGTGGTATGTTAAAATAAACACAACTCGTAACAAATGTTGTTTTCGATATCACATTGAGTATGGTTATTATTATGACACATATATAAATATATTTTGTGTATTTCATAACACTCTTGTGCAGGAATGATCAACTACATTGCCACCGACATCATCTAGAGACTCTATTCATAGCATTTTGTGAATAAAGACGGAAGGTTGCACATTTGATCAAAGGCCTTGCCTAGATG
Organism: Pseudotsuga menziesii; assembly: GCA_001517045.1. NCBI lineage: Eukaryota > Viridiplantae > Streptophyta > Pinopsida > Pinales > Pinaceae > Pseudotsuga > Pseudotsuga menziesii. The sequence continues at coordinate 693,366 of LPNX011000008.1, forward strand.
GGACATGCTTAGGGTGTTGTGGAATGGCATTTTTGGAAATATTTATACATGTGACCAATGAGCATGCACTTGGGATACATGAAGTGAATTTGCAATCATTCAAATATGTCACGTATGATATCAGTGGAGGGAATGAAAGAAAAAAAATGGTCACCACTCAGGTTAGTAACAAGTTCCTTAATAGCAATTTTTTCTTCATATAATTTTATATTTCATATATTTAACAACCTATTGATCTATACATATTTATTGTTGATCTGCTAGCTATGCGTTTGCAACTTCATGGAGGAATTCTTTGAAAAGACACAACAATATGTAAATCATGTACATGTGGGTGGTTGGAAAGCTGAGTAGTTTAGAACATGCAGGGATACATTTCATATTGGAAATCTCTTATCAGTGGTTGATTTTGCGGAAAACTACACTCTTCAATCGTAGAACAAGATTCACATTTAATATTATCACTCAAACCATGTCAGCATAATGGTCCATATCACCTATAGACATGGGGCAGATAGTACTGAATAGAAAAGGGTTATATTGAAGGAGTATCACTTTTACATAAGTGATGGAAGGTGTCATGACCTGGCTTTTGTACAACACAAATTTCAATTATTCTACAATCACCTAAAGGATAACAATATACACATGGAACAACATTGGATTTGGTTTGATGGTTGTGTGGGGAAATTAAAAAATGCTTGTGTCTTCTAATGGTTGTGTATTCTCCACAAGAGGCATAAGGTGCCACATATTTGTAACTATTTTGAGACCAGACACAGAAAAAGGGAACATGATGGAGCAGGTGCATGCATCAAGACTGCATTCTGTAGGAAATAAAAGAAGTTCACACCTATTTCTCTCATCCGAGACTCAAATACCATTGTTGCATGGTGTTATTTAGTAATGGGGGAGGGAGCCAGTAGGAAAGAAGACCAATCATCTCAAAAATCACATGTACATAGATATTTTTGGGAGGTCGTTGATGTAGATAGATCACACCTATATGAGGGAAATACCATCCAAGGAACTCATGCATTCCATTTAGTTAGAATGTCAGAAAATTCTATAGTTGAAATGTGGACAAAGAAACTTTCTTGTTTTTGTTATCCATGTAATAGTGGTGAATGGGAAAATTGTGAATCCACATGTTGGGTTGACAGTCGGGATTGTGTATCACTCCACATTGGTCGACAAATAACTACATAATTATACTAGTTGGAGGAGGACCAATTGAGTATTTCACCTGACTATGAGCACATATCATATCTTGTAGAACCAAGTTCGACTGTTATGTTGATAACTTTGAAATGTTTGATGACTAGTGTTTAGTTAGATGACTCCTAGGTTGGCACTTTATTTTATGCAGGGAACATATACGTAGTGGTTCACACAAGAGGCAATGAATGGCATACTAAATACTAGTTGGCATGTTGCTTGGATTGGAAGTAGATCCTCATAGTCTCATTAAGTGAATATGAGGGAAATGTTTATCAAAGGAGAATATTTGACATAGCTTTCTCATGCACAAAAGAAAAAAGGTTAATTATTTGAATATTGTAGACCGGGTCAAATTGTATATGATTATACAAACTTCGTTATTGGCACAAACCTCTAGCTGCACACAATTCCAAGCAATAACTCATCAAAGTCACGATATGTTTTTCCTTAATTCGAGAACAAGAGGCTAAATGATATTGTTTCTATTAGATGTGACCCCGATGGTCTAGTCAAATGACCACAGGAATGTAGTAAGATATGTGCTATGCATGGTATCTTTGTACTATGTTATAAGTATGTGATGTACATGTACATGTCATGATTTTGGTTTCATGGTCTCATATTTGATTATTTACAACTTGATATATTGATAGATTGATAAATTGCACAAGCTTCATCATGTATTTGTTGTATTATATTCATACTTACATGACTCATTACATATAGCCCTATACAAATTATCTAGCACTCTATTTGGGATATGTCTCTTGAATCTTCCTTGAATCTTGAAGTTGGTCCTCTGAGGACATTCGTCAACACGCCAAGTTTTCATGGAACGTCCTAATGCAAGTGTTAAAATAAGGTATAAAAATCTTCTCGTGCTTAATATCCCTGGCCAATCCTAGCTTAAAAACCCTATAGCTAATCCTAGTAACCCTAGTTTGTACCGTAAAAGATAGTTTGAATTCTAAACCCTATAAACCCTAGATTGCATCCTAGAGACTAGTTTCTGTCAACTTAGTGATCCACTAAAGGTGAGGTATTGTATCCCCTTATGTTTGTGAACCATGAAAATGGTAGCCTATGAAGGAAAGTAATTTTTAACATTTTCAAATGAAGCAAAAAAGAAGCATCCGTGTGACATACTACATCAAGAGAATGCATTAGTGACACACTACATACTGCATACTGCATACTACATACTACATACTACATCAATAGCATCCCCTACATGACATACTATATCAAGAGCCAATCCTAGTAACCCTAGTTTGTACCATAAACTAGGGTTTGAATTCTATAACATAGATACCCTAGTTTGTGTTAGGCAATGAGTCCCTATTTATCACAAAGTCTGAGATCACCTCTTATGAGCTTTTATCCTTCTATACAATTGAGATGTCATTGTCGTTGTTATACTACGAATCGACACTTCTCTATCTAAGTACTAACACAAAATGTGTCGGTACACAAAAGGACAAGGTAAATTCAAATATCCTAAAAACTATAGATAAAGTGAAGCCTTAATACATACTTCATCCTTCAACCTTTCCAGTCTTTATAAAGAATTTTGTCTTGTAATCATGGGTCCCCTTGTGACAAGTTGCGAGTCATTCACGGGTCAGTTCATATGCAACCCATAAATTATCTCTAAAATGTTGCACTCATGAGTTTCCTTCATAGAATTCAATATTCAGTCGTGAGTTTTCCTTATATGAACCCACGAGCTCCCTAAGAAAAATTTAAAAATAAAAATATGATTAGTTTAGGGGCAATTAGTTTTGAAATCATAACTTCCTTAACTCCCTTAACCATCCTAGGCCTCATAACCTCTTGTCATCAGCAAGTGTAAATAGAGGGGATGGGTATAAGATAGGGGAAGCAAGTTGAAGAGAAAGGTTTTGCTGGAGGAATCCGTTGGAAAGAGGAGCAAGAGAACTCAATTTCTTGTTTTGTAGAGAAGCTTGTCTCAGACAGGGTTGTAATGTTTCGTGAAACTTCTTAGTAAAGAGTGTCTTTATTCCATATTGTCTTTGTGCATGTCCTTATTGTTATGAATCATGATATGTGTTGTTATTTACTCTTAAATGCAATAGTGTTTTATTCATTCTTATTTATATGATAGTAAGGGATACTGTGGAAAAAGATCAATCTCTTTTACAAGTACATAAGATCAAAAGGCTAAGGATTGTTGATGTAATTGTAACTTCAGAATGTATTCACTTGTATTTCTTATGTATTGTAACCCGATGTTTATTCTAGGATTTATTTGTAATGTACTTGAGTCATGTCATGCCTCGATATTCCTATCGGGAAGTTTCTATAATGTAAACAAGTCATGCCAAGTCAAGGTGGTTAACTATCCTATTGTCTAAGGGTTAAAGTCCCCACCGTTTTGGGGCACTATGGTTATTAGACTCACCTAGTGAAGTCGGCCCTAGTTGGGTTTAGTCAAGTCAAGAATTAGTATAAATAGAGACCTAGCCTCTCTATTTAACACACACTCACACATACTCAGTTGTAGTGCATAGCTGAGGAATAGAAAGACAATGGGGAAAGGAAGAAATAGGTTACTGCTGTCGGGAGATCATCTTACTGTTTTTGGGTTTCACTTTGGTGCCGATTCCATCTGTGAGGAAGTTGAGAGGTTTTCTCCATTTATGGTTTCCCCAAGGAAAAAAAATGTGTTCATAGTCTCTTTTGTTTGATTGTTGTGCTTGTTGTTCTCTCAGTTAAAGATCCTAATGATATGCTAGTTTAATGTTTAAAATCTAACATGGTATCAGAGCTAACCTGAGAAGAAGACACTGTGAAAATGTGGGAACTAGCACTTATTATTTTTTGTATCTCTTTCCACATATTTTCAGAAAAATTAGGGTGGAAGAACTCTCCTCCCTAGGGCGCATCTTTCTGTCGAAGCAGAATCCAATTCTGAGGTTTTTCAGTTTTGGACCAGACACTACTACCGGAAATTAGGGCTTTTCACAGAAGTGGAATTTTTTAGTGAGCCTAGGACTAGATTGATCTCCTCCCCAAAATCGAAGTTAGGGATCAAATTCAAAGCATTTGGTTGGATAGAACTCCAGAAAAGAAAAACCCTATTCTGCTCCTAAACCAGCACTGCAGGATTTCAGCTCCAAATCCAGATCTGACATCTTGACCTGGAAAGATCTAAATATTTTGTATTTCCATTTGAGGTTCTTAGTTAAGATGTCTCATCATACCAAGCTTGATGAAAAGCTTGACGAAGCTGATAACTTCCAAGCCTGGAAGTATAGGATCTCCCTAGTCCTGGAAGAAAATGAGTTGGACTCCTACATCCATGAGGAGGTTCTAGTTCCAGAGGGAGATGAGGCCAAGGCTTTACATAAGAAGAAGTTGGTTATGGAAAAGAGGATCATTGTAGATTTTATCAAGGATCACCTCATTCCACAGGTGTCCTCCCTCAAGACACCTAAAGCCATGTTTGATTCCCTAACCAAACTGTTTGAAGGGAAGAACACCAATCAGAAGATGACTCTAAGGAACCAGTAGAAGAATGTAAAGATCTATAATGAAGAGACCATCTAGTCATACTTCACAAGGGTCTCCCAGATCAAAGAACAGCTGGAAGCAGTAGATGAAGAAGTGGAGAATGCAGAAATTGTGATGACAACATTGAATGTCCTCCCTAGGTCATGGGATTCTTTCATCCAAGGAATCTGTGCTAGAAAGAAGTTGGTCAAGTTCAGTAGACTGTGGGAAGAATGTTCTCAAGAAGAAGTTTGGATAGCAGCTTGAGAAGAAAAGATGGGAAGTGAAGATCAAGCTCTCATAGTACACTCCAAGAAAGGAAGAAGGGACAATCATCATCACCAAGGTAATCATTCTCATTAGAAACATAACATTACAAGAAGGGATTCATCCAAACTAAGATGTTATACATCCGATGAAATAGGAAAATTTGCTAGAAATTGTTCCATGAATAAGAATGGATCCAAGAAGAAGAAGAACTCCAAAAGAAGACATCATGCTCACACTACTAAGGATGATGATCCTCTAAGGAAGAAAGTAAAACAAGAAAGTGAAGACTCTTCAAGTGAAGATGAATATGTTCTGATCTCCACTCTCACGGGAACTGTGACTCATAGAAGTAAAGATTGGCTTATTGACAGTGGGGATTCCAAGCACATGACAGGTTTCAAGGAATCCTTTGAGAAGCTATCCAAACATAATTCACCCCATAAGGTGAAGCTTGGGGATGACTACCAATATCCCATAAAAGGTAGTGGTGAATCCTCCTACAAGCTAGACTCCGGAAAGTCTATGAAAATGAAGGATATCTTGTTTTTACCAATACTGAACAAGAATATTCTATCCATATCAGCATTGGATGCAAAAGGCATGAGGGTTTCATTTGTAGATGGCCAAGTCCTCGCATGGCCAAGAGGAAAGAATATTGATGATGCAATAGCGATTGGAGAACAAGAAGGAGTTTTATACAAATTGAAGGACCATCCAAAACAGGCTATGGTTCATGACACAGTAGAGCCAAATGAACTTTGGCATAGAAGGCTTGCACATGTGCATTACAGAGCACTACCACTTGCAAGCAAAGCTGTTGAAGGTCTTCTAGAAATACAAGCAAAACATGAAGGGGTCTACAAAGGATGTGTGAAAGGAAAGAATACAAAGAAGACATTTCCAAGTAGCGAGAGCAAGGCAAAAGGAATCTTGGAAATCATCCACTCCGATGTATGCAGACCAATGCAATCAAGTTCACTAAGCGGGTATGTATACTATGTTTATTTCATTGATGACTTTTCTAGGAAGACATGGATTTACTTCATGAAGAACAAATATGAAGTTTTCAACAAGTTCAAAGAAATCAAAGCCTTGATTAAGAACCACATAGAAAATAAGATCAAGACCTTTCGATCAGATAATGGCAGGGAATCCACATCAAATGAATTCAAATACTTATGCAAATAATCAGGGATTAAGAGGGAGTTGTCCACTCCTTATAATCCACAACAGAATGGGGTTGCAGAAAGGAAGAATAGAACTATCATGGAAGCTGCAAGAGCAATGCTTCATGATCAAGATCTTCCTATGCATCTATGGACAGAAGCTGCTAGAACATCGGTGTATGTATAGAACCGTACTCCACATAGAGTACTCGAGAACAAGACTCATGAAGAAGTCTTCTCTAGAAAGAAACCAGAATTCATCCATATAAGAATATTCAGTTGTTCAGTGTACATACACATTCCAAAAGAGAAGAGAACAAAACTAGATCCCTCAGGAAAGAAGGGTATATTTGTGGGATACTCTGAAAGCTTGAAGGATTACAGAATATAATTCCCAAGATACAAGAAGATCGACATCAGCATGGATGTAACATTTGATGAAGACACAGCTTACAACAAATCTAGAAAGAGACCTGCTGAAGATACTGAAGAAGCATAAGCACCCAGAATTCACGATACAACCATGAACGAAGAAATTCAAGAAGAAGATAGAGAATTTGAAGAACCACAAAGACCTGTAGATCCACCTCAAGAGAAGAATCCTCACAAGAGGAAACCTTCTTGGGTACGAGAAATTATCCAAGGTGTGGAAAGATATGGGGCTCCAGAAGAGGATCACAGACAAATAAAGAGAACTAGATCTTGCTCCGGATATGTAGCCTTACTATGTGGCTTTATCAATGAAGAACCTTCTAGTTATGAAGAAGTGGTAGAACAGAAAGAATGGAAGGATGCTATGATCAAAGAGTATCAATCGATCATGAAGAATGATGTTTGGGATGTTGTCCCAAGACTAGAAGGGAAGTCGATTGTAACTTCCAAATGGATCTACAAGATCAAACATGTTGCAGATGGTAGCATAGAGAAATATAAGGAAAGATTTGTGGCTTGTGGTTTCTCCCAGAAAGAAGGAATAGGTTATGAAGAAACCTTTGCACTTGTAGTCAGATACACTTCCATTAGATTGGTACTTGCTTTGGCTATAGTGATGAAATGGAAGATACACCAAATGGATGTCAAGACTGCTTTCTTGAATGGTGTAGTGGAAGAGGAAGTGTATGTAGAACAACCACTCGGTTTTGAGACACATGATAGGGAGTATCATGTGTGCAGATTGAAGAAAGACTTGTACGGTTTGAAACAGGCACCCGGGACATGGTACGACAGAATTGACAGCTTTCTATCCAGTTTGGGCTTTACCAAGAGTAAAGCAGATTCCAACCTTTACTACAAGGTTGAAGATGGCAACCTAGTGATGCTCCTATTGTATGTAGATGATCTGTTTGTAATAGGTATGGATGGGTTGATTACTGATACGAAGAGAAATCTTGTTGCCGAGTTCAAAATGAAGGACTTGGGAATGATGAATTATTTTATAGGTATGGAGGTGTGGCAGAATGCGGATGGAATCTCCCTCAGACAAGGGAAGTATGTAGTAGAGATCCTGAATAATTTTGGGATGATGGAATGCAAGGCCATGACCACACCTATGGCATCGAACCTGAAGCTATTGAGTGATGCTTCATCAGAAGTGGTTGAGGCTACAATGTATCATCATATGATTGGGTCCTTGATGTACTTGATGAACACGAGACCAAACATTTGCTTTTCTATGAATACCTTGAGCCAGTTCTTGACAGATTCAAGACATGTTCACTTGATTGCTGCAAAGCATATTCTAAGGTACCTGAGGGGTACAATTGATTATGGGCTCAAGTACAAGGCAAATCAGAAGATTAACCTGGAGGGTTATGTTGATTCAGATTGGGCAAGAAGTGCCATCGATAGGAATATTGCTTCAGGTTGTTGCTTTAGTATGGGATCAGGTGTGATCTCTTGGTTTAGCAGGAAGAAATCCTGTGTGGAACTAAGTATAGCTGAACTAGAGTATGTCGCAGCTTGTTCAGCTAGCTGTGAGATAGTATGGTTGCAGAAGCTACTGTCTAATTTATTTGATCTCTAGATGGATGCTACTTGTATACATTGTGACAACCAGAGTTGTGTGAAGTTGTCAAAGAATATAGTGTTCCATGACAAGTCGAAGCATATCGAGATAAAGTATCAATATATCAAGGATATGGTGCAGAGGGGAGCAGTGAAGCTCCAGTATGTTGCGACGGAGGAACAAATAGATGATATGTTGATGAAGCCATTGGCTATGGTGAAGTTCAAGTACTTCAGGGAGAAGCTTGGTGTTCTCTAGATCGTGGTTTCCTCGAAGGGAAAATGATGAGACCCATATCCATTCTGACATGGTGAGAGGATTGGTTCCTTCCATGGTCAGATGTAAGGGCCGAGCCATTCTATCATGGTGAGAGGATTGGTTCCTTCAATGTTAGATGTGAGTGCTGAGCCATTCTAATGTGACTATAGGATTGGTTCCTACATGATCAGAAGTAAGCACTGAATGCCATTCTGGGAATGGAGGCTCCTGGTCAGTTACCAGGTAGCTCAGTCTGGGACTGGGGGCCATTCTGATAGGACTGTAGGATTGGTTCCTACATGATCAGATGTGAGTGCATGCCCTTCTGACATTGGTTGTCAGATGTAAGTGCAGAGCCCTTTCGACATGAAGGATTGGTTCCTTGCATGGTCGAATATAAGTGCTGAGCCTTTTTGACATTGGTTGTCAGATGTAAGTGCAGAGCCTTTTGGTATGGAGGATTGGTTCCTCACATGGCCAAGTTTAAGTGTTGGTCCTTTTCGATCATTGGTTGATGGATGTGAGTGCTGGGACTTTCTAAGGTGGTTGTGAGAGGTGTTCCCACATGGTCAAATGTGAGTGCTAGGCATTGCCTTTCTGATATGATTATAGGATTGGTTCCTACATGATCAGATAGAAGTGCTGGGTGGGCCATTCTAAATTAGGGTCAGATATAAGTGATGGAAAATACTTGCACGGAGGGTAGACCTACAACCAGCATGAAAAAGGGCTGGCTCTGTAGAACTTCCTGTGACAAGAAGAATCATGAGATAGAACCTGTGAAGATTCAGTGTTGATGATCCAACAAAGATGATCCAGATCCAGTGACGATGATTCAGATCCAGGTGAAGATGATCCAGATCCAGGTGAAGATGAATTGAAGATGAATATGACATGAAGATAGAGATGACTTGAAGGTGAAGATGATGAAGACTCGATGATGATCTAGATGATACAGAGAAGAAGACTTGTGCTGATAAATTGTGTTGAGAGAATACATTCCTAGTTAAGAGGGAGTGTTGATGTAATTGTAACTTCAAAATGTATTCGCTTGTATTTCTTATGTATTGTAACCCGATGTTTATTCTGGGATGTATTTGTAATGTACTTGAGTCATGTCATGCCCCGATGTTATAGTATCGGGAATTTTCTATAATGTAAACAAGTCATGTCAAGTCAAGGTGGTTAACTCTCCTATTGTCTAAGGGTTAAAGTCCCTGCAGTTCCGTGGCACTAGGGTTATTAGACTCACCTAGTGAAGTCGGCCCTAGTTGGGTTTAGTCGATTCGAGAATTAGTATAAATAGAGAGCTAGCCTCTCTATTTAACACACACTCACACACACTCAGTTGTAGTGCATATATGAGGAAGAGAAAGACATTGGGACAAGGAAGAAAGAGGTTACTGCTGTCGAGAGATCATCTTACCGTTTTTGGGTTTCACTTTGGTGCTGATTCTATCTCTGAGGAAGTTGCGGGGTTTTCTCCATTTATGGTTTCCCCGAGGAAAAACATTGTGTTGATTTTCTCTTGTGTTTGATTTTTGTGCTTGTTGTTCTCTCAATTAAAGATCCTAATGATATGCTAGATTAATGTTTAAAATCTAACAAGGATAAGCTGAGGAATAAACTTAAAGCTTGGACTAACCACATGTTCCACTAATGTTATTTCTCCCATATATGTTTATGTAATCCTTGATGTCTACACACTATACCCTAGTATGTTGGTGACCCTAAGACCCCAAGTCATAAGGTAGATATCCCTAACAAAAGAACTGATGACTTGAGTGGGGAGTCTAGTTTGTGTTGGGGCCTTTCCAATCAAATTTTCAATCCAATTTTTGCTCGTTTGTTTCTGTCGTGATTTGCTTTTATATGATTTTCAGTCATCCTTATCATATTCTTAGGATCCATACTGTCTTGATTTTTCTTTTGAAAAATTTTAGACGCACTTGTGGGTTTCTATGCTAACAGTCACGAGTTTTTGGTTGTAATCGTGGGTTGTATTAAGAAGAGTCGTGAGCGACTCACGAGTTATCCAATGGACAGTCTTGATTTCCTATAGGAAATTGTTCAAGCTCTAGGGTTTTCCCTTTTTTAGTATATTTTGGAAGTTGACTACTCCTTTAGGGTTATTTCCTAGGTCTATAATGATCTGTCACCTTGTTCATTTCACTTTATCTTGTTTTATAAGGTTTATTTTGAGTAGGTTAGGTTTGAATTTGTGTACAAGTTCTTGTTTATATATTTCCTCTTGGTTGTGTTGGTTGAAATGTAAGTGTCTCTGTGAGTTATTGACCTATGTCAGGCCTCTGATATACTTTACTGAGTTTGATTGCCTTAGTAGTAGTATGAGCTTTCCACTTTTTCCAATCTTTTGATCTACTTGGGTTCCAAAGTAAGTAGTTCATCCCAAGTAGGGTTTTGTCCCATCTTTACAGTGCTTGTCAAAGTTATATTTATAGGATATGAATACTCTTTGTTTCATTTATACATGTTCATTATTTTTGACTTGCTGCATTAGCTTTTGATTTTTGAAAAGAAAAATAAAACAAAGCATTTGTAGTTGCATTGTTAGTCTTACATAGGCTCTTTGTACGCTTGTTTTTAAATTATATTTCAAAAAGAAAAAGTAAAAAAAAAAGTCTTGTGTTTTTCAAAGTTATTAAGAAAATTTCATTTGTTTCGAAAAAGAAAAAGCATTTTGAATAGCATTTACATTTGAAATTGTTTACATCATTTTTTCTTTCAGTTGAGTCAATAACACCATGAGTTGCACTTCCATTACCTGAGTAATAATAACCTTAAAAAGAATGCTATTAATTAAAATTTATTAGTAACATTTTCTTTCTAGTGTCTACATCAACTAGTTTAGGCTAGGATTTTGGACTGAGTCATCATTAACTATCCAAGATCACTTAAACTCAGAATTAATGGCTTATATTGTAGGTAAATCCAAGTTTGCAAGAGATCAACTGGAAATATCCTCTAACACAAGAGTAAAGCACGAGGTCATATGAGGACTTAGTTGCAAAGATACCCCTCCAATACTTCATTCAAGCATAAACCAGGATTTGTGTGCATGCAGGGGTTTTTTCACTACCACCTTAGTCCCTGTGAGGTGCCGATGTTGTCTAAATTTTAGGATTGGCTACCCTTCCTATGCACACCATTCAAACCTGTGACTTATACACCGGAATATTGTTGTAATATTGGTAGCCTTAGTATCCATACTCTTAGGACATTGTTTCATGGGTGATAGTGGAAGGATATTTCCACTGTACCTAGGGAAGACATGGGAGGAAACCCCAGATAATAATTTGGGAAGGTTCTTTGGTGATTCAAATACTTGCACCTAGAAAAACTATCACAGGACCCCAGGTATCTTCTCTTTGATATTCAATATTTTGTTCTGGGCCCTAATCATCCCAGGAATTCCTTTGGAAGGTGTATGTTTAACCTGCCTGTGTCTATGATACTTAGGATTTTTTAGTGGTGTGGTATGAGGACTGCATGTGATCTAGTTTGAAATTTATGTGTGTGATTTAAATCTTTAGCTATGGAGGATCAACCTCCCTGTATGTCTCAAAGGTTGTAAAGTATTCCTCTACTCTCAATATTGGAGCCTCCATCGCCACCTCAAAGGAGGAGATTAGACACAAATAGTTATTTTGAATCAACTGGAGTCAGTCAAAGTCAAGGGGGACCTAAACTTTGTTATACTCAGACCAATCCCTTGTCAGTGGAAATTGAGGATTTTGAAGGCGAAGAGTTTGTAAGGAATTACAATTAACCACTCACTAACCTTAGAGTTCCTTTGAGTTATGTTATGTCTAGCTCAAGAGAATGTTAGGGGGATATGTCTACCACCACTTAAACCATGATATCTAGTGGTGTCTCTCCTTCACCAGTGAGTGCACCTAGACGAAGCATATCTACTTTCCTATTAATGTCTTTAAACTTTGGTTCATCTACCCTGGTGTGCCCAAGTGGCCAAGTGGCTAGTCCATCGTCACCCTCACAAACTGCTAGTATGTCTAGCATGGTGGTCATTGGGATACCTAGTGTGCCTTTTACCTCTTCTCCATTATTCCAAAGCACTCAAAGTGGCCCTAGTGGGTCCACTCCTTTTTTATGTCGTATGGGGGACATATTCCTCCATCCTCTCCTTATGTAGGACCTTCTCATACTTATGTTGGTGTGTCATCTGGTATCCTTAGCCCTTTTTCAACGTTTAGCTTTCAAAATTCTAGTCAAGTCTCAGCTTCTCCTTTTGGAATCTCCCCTTTCTCATTCTTCAGTGGAGGAATCACAACTCTCGTATCTGCAACTCCAGGTTCGAATGGAATTAGATAAATGCAATACAACACACCTTAGGTTAGTATCACTTTGGCCTTTGGGTAGAACCCTTTTCAAAATATTGTTGGTTTCTCACAAACGGTGGTGTTGTGCACCTGCTCAACAGCCTTCTAAAATCATTATTTCATCAAACAAAATGAGATTTTGTTTGATGAAATGTCTAAAGTTTAGAAGGGATAAACTTAGCTACTGAATGGTTGATTTTTCCCTAGCTACTGATTTATTGAAATGTCACATTTGTTTAAACAAACTTCGCAAACTACTTTGGATCAATGATTTCAATTTTTGAGTTATTGGTTTGAATGCATTATCACTAGGGTCATTGATACATGAGGATTCGTGGTTATTATGCTTGATCATGTAAGCTTACCTGTGCAGGATCTATCAAACACTACGTTGATCATGCTCTGTTCCATGGTTAAGAATTTATCATTTCGATCATGTTTCACGATGTTCATACAAGAACAAGGTAATGGTGATGAACGTAGGTCGAACCTTAACGAGACATAGATATGTCATTCGTATGCCTTGTCCTAATGTCTTTAAGCATGAATTGTATGATTTCCCATGGGATAATTGCCAAAGGTATAGTGTGGGTTATAAGTCGATTCGTCACCTTTCGAGAGAGAGCCGAACGCGTTGTATGGAAAATCTGTGGCACGAGTCGCATTCATTGTGGATTTACAGTGTTATGATGACACTCGTACCTCCCTGACGTTCACGTATCAGTGCTGGTACGTGATCCTAGTCGTGGCGCTTCATCACTGGGACATCTCTTATGCGTACACTTGAGTCACCCTCGTCATTTAATTCAGATCAGGATTATGATAGAATCAGGTTTTAACACTTCGGCCGTCGTTCTTGCTCGCCATTTCGAACTATGATGGCTCCGATTATGACAAGCTTACAGAGGTTTCACCTGCATCCAAATATAGCTTTTTCCCTGTATTGTTTACTGTTGCCAGGTTTTGGGTCTAAGTGCTCTCGGTCTGCTCTTCTGTCGCTGATTCAGTGGTGGCAGGTTTGCTGTGCGCATTGTTATATTGGCATATTGACAGGGATGGCTCCTGTCGTTAGAGTCGAGCCTCATGAATTAACCCTCTTGGACGCAAATCCTGATCTTTTGCGAAAGATTGAGGATGTGGGGTGGTTACGGTTTCTGGAGAAATTCTTCGATTCAAACCCAGAGGTCACTAGGGTTTTCGCCATGTCCTTGGTAAACTACCAGGCCGAAGTAGGTGATTTATGTTTTCGGGTCGACGAGAGGTCAATTGCGCATACGACCGACCTTCCTTTGTCAGGGCAGAAATGGTTTAAGTATCAGAGGATGGATATCACCGAGTGGAGAAGTTTGCTCAAAAACCCGACACAAGAGGTCTCGTTTCGCGCCGGTGTTGCACGTAAGTATTTTCGTAAGGAATGGAGACCTGTTCTCGATTTAATTCATAGATATCTCACCTGCGAGGGTCGAATGTCGTCGGCTTATGTGTATCACCTTCGTTTAATGGCAATTTTCATAGGGTTTCCAATTAATCTTCCTTATTACCTTCTCCACAGCTTGTTTAAAATGTCGAATGCTATAAAGAAAGGGCCAAAATACTTAAGCCATAGTTTATTCCACCACGGTCTGGTCCGCATTTTGATTGAAAATGAATTGATAAAAGCAGGTCGTTCTTGGGAACAATTTATAGAAGTTAATGGCTTTTCAAAATTTTGCCATTGTATGTTTGATAACCCCGACGACTGTCGTAAGCACAGGGTTATGGGTTCAGCTTCGTCAAATAAACCCGCATCAAACCCTAGTTCGAAGAATGTGGAACCCTCTCAAGTGCCAGTGGTTGATCCGGATAATGTTCATCCTGTTTCTTTACGACCTAGTCGTGGTAAAAAGAGTTCGGGTTTGTCGCCTGTCATGCCATCAAACGATAATGACAGAGTTGGTAGTCGCCGGGGAAATTTACCCATGTCTAAGTTGAATAGAAGGTTGACTCCGAGTATGGCTAAAGCCAGAACCATGAAAAGGTCTGTGAATGATAAAACCCCTGTTGAAACAGTTATAATCGACGATGAAGAGATTACAGTCCCTTCCCCTGTAAACGATAATGTGTTTCATCATGATATGATGATCGACCCAGGTGGGAAAAGTCACCCTCTGACTATTGAGGAGATTTCTGAAAATCCCTCCTTATCTGTAGAAGCTCAGCCTGTTCAACCCAATGTTCATGTTACGCCCGAATGTAAAAGTCCACCAGCAGTGGATAAGAAGATCCCAGAGGTCCATGTTGATTGTATGATTGATTCAGTCGTCAATGAAAAGCCTATGAAAATAGTTTCAGCTTCTTCACGTGGAATCATGGAAACCATCCATTCCATGTTTGTTAATTGCCTGCTAGATAAAGTTCGCAGGATGGAAGAAAAAATGAATGAAATAGTGGTGAGTAGAGATCTGCTAGCAATCGACAATCGAGGTTTGAAGGAAAAGGTTGATGCAAGCGATAAGCATCTCTTGCGCTTAAGAAATCATAAAAATAAACTTATAAGACGTGTTCTTAAGTTGCAGAATGAAAACGAAAGAAACGAAGAAAAATTGCACGAGCTTAATGCTGAGATTGCCTTGATTCAGTTTAAAGCACCTTCACCAAGCCAGTCTAGTGGAGTAAATATTCAGGTTTTCAACGCCCCGGTTAATCTATAGGATATGCTGGAATGTTGTTTTGTGGATCAGATTCAGGTATTTCATGATTTTAAGATTATTCATTGATGATTTTATTTGATATTATTTTCATTATTTTTTATTACGATTCTTGCTTATCGCAGGTACCGATGCGAAGATCCTTTGTCCTGATTTTGAGGATATCAGTTACTTTTGCGATCCCTGTATTCCTGGAGATAAATCTGTGATTGGAGGAATGGTTTTACAGGTTCCTATGTTCTGTTTACGATCTTACATGTTATATGAGCGATTGTGCGTTTAAGGAAAAATGACATGTTCCACTTGTCGTTTTCCTTTGACATTAGTTAGGGATCGTAATATTCATTGTCGATCTTTTATTTTGCTATTATGGGAAAACGAAAATGTATTTAAAAGTCTCATAGTGAACATATTAAGGGGTTGATACTTTTGGAATGCAAATACCGAACTGCTGGTTCGTACTGGTTGGGCTACTAGGCAGTTACCTGTCAGTTGTCACAATGTTCTGGACTGGTGATGTTTGATTCACGTTTGTGGTTTTAAAACTTTTATGTGATTTATAATATCCTTTCAGTTTGTGGTATTTGCTGTTCCTACATTATGATGTTTGTTTTAATCTCCTTTGCTGGATTATGCAAAGATAATCTATTAAGTATCAACTGTTCTTGTTTTTAACTCTGCTGGTATAACATATGCTGTAATTAATAATTGTTATTATTGTTACATATTATATGGAATGATGCTTGTATAAATTTGCAGTGGTTGAATTTCTTTAAACATTTGCAAGTGTTTATATACAGAGCATTTATCAGTATTTGTTAATAACAAGTTTTAATTAAATTGTGCTCCTGATCAGGATATATATTAGATTAGAACTATACTCAGTTTAGTTGTTTCTTGCTTTCATGCTATCTGATGAATCTTGTTGAGTTAGATCCGTTCCATTAAATATATTCAGTATATTATTCAATGTAATTATTGTACATCTGTATATAAATATAACATGACTGTATAGTATATGAATTCTGTAGAGATCTGTGTTTTATTTTCAGAGTAAAATTGTTTTGGAATAATCCTGCTTTACAAGTTTTCAGTTCTTGTAAATTATAACTTAGGTTAACTTTTTGTAAT